>VUJU01000203.1:52054-142568 GCA_009835225.1 Aphis craccivora | reverse complement strand
CATAATTGTATATTGTTTTTAATTGACATCACCGGGTATTCTTTCAAGGTCTACTTCATTTAGCGTCATTGAAATTAATAATATTCAAATAACTTAAATAATATTAAGTAGTCAATAATATTTGTTTAAAAATGCATACCTATCTACCGCTATAATAATCTATATGCATTATTAAGAGAATCGTGTTTTTAAATTACAGTTTTTTGCCTCCTATAATTATTTGATGTAAATTATTGCTGTTTTATTATAATTATCGTTATTTTATACTTTTTACGATCAGGAGAATCAGGTCAATGCTTCGCAATCGATGCATATTTTATTTGTTAACATTTGCGTTCCACAGTACAGCAGTGAGTAATAGTAGTCTAGTAATATATATATAATATAACTGTGTTAAAAATAGTTACTAGTTATTTTATTTAAATTTCTATTGATAGCTCATTATATTCTTAGACACTAACGCTTCTAGAATCTCACTTTATATTGTTTTCTATGTTTTCTATTTGTTATTATTTTATTATGCCGTTTTTAGAATATAGCTACGCGCCTACTATACCCATATAATATAATATAAAATATAGATAGTTCGTTTTATAAAATTGTAATCATTATTCGTCATTTCCGTTATTTATATTTATTATTTTTAATAACCAATAGGCAATAGATACCTAGAACTCATAACCAGTACCTAATACCTATAGGTACCAAATAAAATAGATAATATATAATATATTTATATTTAGTGTACCTATGTAGGAAACTTAAATTTTGTGTTTTATTGAAATACATGTAAGTTTAAATTTCAGTGATTGTAATGTTGTTGAGTCCTGTGCAGAACAACAGTAGGTAGGTATTAGGTATTTCATCGTACCTATGCCAAATATTATATTACATATTATTTACACAATTATATTTTTGATTATATTATATTATAGCCACATAGGAACCAATTATTTTTGGTATGTAATAAATGGGTATCATAATATATAAATATCATTTTAAGCTGTTTTCATATGTTCAATACTTTTATTTTATACTGTTATTTAAAATGGTAAGAATTGGTATTAAACAAATCGAAATAAAAAATCAAAAATATGAAATTATTGGTACAATATTAGATGATACTTGTTAAATTATACTTGAGTTTTTCATTTATTTTCAATAAGCGTGTATATTATTTATAATATAAAGTAATAAGTACCTAATGAATCTATATCTATACATTTTCATTATGTTTTCAT
Source organism: Aphis craccivora (assembly GCA_009835225.1). NCBI lineage: Eukaryota > Metazoa > Arthropoda > Insecta > Hemiptera > Aphididae > Aphis > Aphis craccivora. The sequence continues at coordinate 141,327 of VUJU01000203.1, read as the reverse complement.
AAAAATTGTACTTACCAATACATTTTGTGTGGCTGAATAATCTGTTACTTTAGTTTATGAACATAATAAAATACTTGGTGCAATAGTTATAGATATCTGCAGTTATAATATATTATTTTCTATAACATATACTTCGTACGCGATGTATTATGAGAAATTTTTAATTTGATTAGATTATTATAAAAATAAAAATAAAAATTTCAAATTTAGTACTTATATCGGTAAAATATTATAAATAGTTGTATTGTGGCTATATTCACTATAAACGGTTTACGCTTGTAGTGGCGGTTGACGGTTTGGTGCCGACACAGGAACTAGACTAAAACCGTTTGGTGGACGAGAGACGGAAACGAAACAGCAGCTGCCTCCTTGATATTCGTACGCGGACGACGGTTATTGTAATAATGAGAGCTGTGTATAATAGGGAAAAAATCGAACGTATTGCAGCTGCTTACGCCTTTGCACGCATGTGATGGCAATAATATAATGATATGATGTACATGTAAGATGTAACTCATATATAGGTAGCCGATGCCCGGTACCTATATTTATCAGTTATTTCCTTTACATTTTATGCATGAACACAAAAAAAAATATTTAAGAATAAATGACTTGTAGCAAATTTGTTATGCTAAAATTATGGTCTACAATAATAATTGTTTATTAATTATTAATTAATAAACTAAAACTTACAGTTCATAACTCCTTCCCTCTGCTATTGGCTAAATAAGAGTTGATAAATAAATGAAATTACGCATGTGTATAGACAGTGAATATAATAATTGTTATTACTAGTTAATTGTGTTAATTATTAAGTAGTCATAAAATATAATTTAATATGCTGCAAAGAACGCATGAGAAAAACAATTTATTAAACCTTACTTGTAAAACGCGTATTGTACACCTGTCGGCTGTCACCTGTTATGCTTTATGTATGGATATTGGATAGGTAACCTTAAATATTATTTTCAATTGTCATCTTAAATGCGTATGTAAGGACCTGCTATAATACAGCTATTAAACATATTTCGTTAAAATTCATAGAACGATGTGTATAATTGCGTTTAATAATTATTGTACATTTGTAAAAACTACATATTTTATTATTTATAAAAACTAAAATTTGGTATAGTTGTTTAAAGTAGGTAAATTCTATTTAAAAATTAGTGGTCAGTACATAATATAATTTGGTAGTTAAGTAGGTACTTTTGTAAAAATTACGATTTGTAATATAAATTAAATATTATCAAACTTAGTAGTTATCAAATTTTAGTTTTTAACTTCTATGTAGATTGTAGGTTCTAATTATACTACCTATATAATATTAAGTATATATTATATAATTACAACTTTATTTTTAATGAGAACTGCAAAATGTAAAAACAAAATATATTCATGTTTTATTTAAAAGGCACGTAAAATTCATTATACATATATTATATAGACTATTGTCTATTTGAAAACTGAAAAATAATATAGGTATCTTGTAGATTTAATTGACAATTGTTGTCAACACTGAATTTTTAATTAAATTACATGTTATTAGCAATTAGTACAGTAAGAACATAATATTATACAAATACAAAATTTAAAACACTTAGATGATTCAAATTGTGTTAAGCAGTTTTTGTTTACTAATTATTTTTATATATAATTATTATATAAAACATCATTAGGTAGTACTGGTAGTATAGGTACTTAAGGGGATTGGAAGCTCCGATTTTCTGTCTTTGTTATATACAAGCGCAACATCGGGATAAGATTATAGACGTGTTCTATTCTTAGATCATGTACATGATCTAAGGTTCTATTTCCAACGTGCCGATTGATAAAATCAAGTGTCAAGCGAATTCTGAAAACAGAGTTAAATTTTTCGCTAAATCTTTTTGAGATCGACTTTCCCACATTTTTTTTTTTTTTATTTAAGTTTCTCCAAATGTATGTACATTTTTTAATTACTCTTTTTCATATATTGTTTTTAGGATTTATAATATCAAAAATATGATAAAGTCGATATCAAGTAGACTTGATGAAAAATTCATATCTGTTTTCCCAATTCTTATTTCGTCATTATATCAATCGGTACGTTGGAAATAAAACACGTCTATGTATATATAATCTTATGTTGCGCGTGTGTTAGACAAAGACAGAAAATCGCAGCTTCCAATCCCCTTAAATTTAAATTTAATTTAGTTCTCGAGTGGAAGTCTGCAGGATATTATATATTTTTATAGTAATATGCTGTTTAAATACTATAGTTATAGGTATTTATAGGTGCAAACCGACATTTTATTTAAAGAAATATAAATTTAAACATATACGTATAGGTACCTATTTAAATAATAAAAATTAAGACAATAATAATGAAAAAGACAATTATTTAAGTACCTATTTATATAAATATAGGTAATACGCTGTAAGCATCCATAATCTTTTTTCTATTTTTAGAACCTAACCCAACACTATATTATAATATAGTAATAGTCTATACATTTTTAAACATTATACTGCATGTATACTAGTATACAGTCACAGTGTATTGACTATTGAGTAGAGACTAGAAGTAATATATATTTATATTAAAGAGTAGGTATGTAAAAGGTCGAAGGTATAGTTGACACTTTGACAGTTATACTCCATGGATACTCACAATACAGTCATGTAGAGAAGATATTATATTATGAAGATATATTTATCTACAGTACATCATTGTACAGTATAAAATTCGTTCATAAATACTTTGTAGTTTGTCTTATAACTTATAAAGAAATAACAACATATTTTAAAAATTTTTCTAAAAAATGATAATTTGTAATTCTTAAAATTTTTATTTACAAAAACTATATAGGTAATTTAAAATTTTACATTTTTGCATACAGTAAATCAATATTTTTCTATATTTTCTGATAATTTAACCTTTTCTGCATTCCGGCCATAACCACAATCCCAAAGGTGATAAATCCAAAAGATTCTATTTTATATAATTAATTATTAATAATAATAATATGAATCATTGGATAGGATAGGAAGAGGTTATTTTGTTAATGACAATAGCATGCAGCAACCAATTCGTTACCTATTTGTAGTTTACTTTATATTCATATTATATTATATAGCAATAGCTATATATAGGTACCTATTTACTATTATAATTTATTTATTCTTTTCAATTTTATTATAAAGCTGACTTGTGCCTACAAAAGCTCCAATAAGTTTCAAAGATACGCAGATAGTTCAATAGTTGTAATGTATAATGTATTAATTGTAATCAACGTTTTATGTATATAGTGAAAATAATCGAAATAATGATGGAAATTGTTTCAAATTAGTAAAAGTTGTACCTCATTGTTATTTTAATAGTACCTACCTATCTTTCTACTTTTGTACGATGTTATTCGCGGAATTTTGGAAAATGTGAACAAAAATAAGCCCCCGAATAAATTTAATAAGTAGTTATAGAATCATATAGTTGTGCAATAAGTATTGTTTATTATTATATATGACTATATGAGTGATATAAATGATACAAATATAAATATATAATTCAATAATGTATTTATGTATAACATAGGGGTTTGATGAGAATTACGTTGTTTGTTACATATTTTGCGTCGTAATAATATTAAAAGTTACTGAAATGAGTGACATACTCATCGTGGAAAACACGCAACCCTTATTTTATCTTAAACTATATACAGTTACCGAGTACGGATAAGTATTTAATAACGAAAAATTTTTTTAAAAAATGTACATACCTAATGTACTCTCTGTTAAATTGATTTTTTGAATTGTTAAGTATGACTTTTGTTTCAAAAACTGCGAGTAGTATATTTTGATTTAAAAACATTTGTAAGCTCAGCTATTCTTTATAATTAGAGGTGCGCTGTATAGATGATTTTGAATAAGTTTAATCATTTCTGTGAAATATAACTATAATAATTTTTTTCAAGTATTCATCACATTGACTAGGTATATTGTTACTGTAGGAGACTTGAATTTGTACAATTGTATCTTATTATTTTAAAGCACTTTATTGTGTTTTACATTTAGTAAACTTTTAATATAAATGTTGACGTAGTACAGCACTAATTTAACATTAATCATATTTATCTTTTCGGAAATTTCAGCAAAATACTAAAAATCAATGAAAATTATTGTTAATTATTACAATTATTTATATTATTATTTTAATATCTATGTAGGCACTTATTAAATAATATATGTTTTAAAAACTATTTAATCTACTTATATCGTACAGGTACAAATATATTTGAAAATATTTTCTGGGAATAAAATAGTCAAAAATATTTCATTTACCTAGTTCGATATATTATAATTTATAATAGACCTATTACCATTTGATTTTTCCTAACGATAATTCTATTCCCTATTAATTCCTATGCAGTTACCTCTGATCTTTTAAAGTTTCGGATACAGTGCTGTCGTACTGATGGTTGTTATCCACTCATCCCGTTCATCGGCATTTGGCAGTGATGTGTAAGTAAGTCCAAGAATACAGCTAATTCTTTGTACATCAGTTTTGAGTCAGATGTGGTGGTTTTAATCATCCGTTCACCCTGTTACTTAGTACTCTATGTGTAAAAAAACATTCTCTCATTTGGATTTATTTCATTTGAAATTATTGACAGAACAGTAAGTTATACTTGATAGTGCTTTTCAACAATAGTAATATCATCTTTCTTATTAAAGTAGAAATAAATGATAAATAAAATTACTTTTTAGTGTTTTTTGCCTTATTATTTTAGTCTTTAAACTCCTATATTTTATCATAAAAAATTGATTTGTAGGCCATACATAGAACCATTATTATTTTTATTACATTACATATGTAAAACAAAAAAACAAGAAGATGAATCATTGACTTTAGTATAAATAATTATGTTTATTTTTAAAAATCTAAGAATGATTGTATAATATTGGTTTGTTTATAAGTAAGTATTATGTAATAGGTATATAATATATTAATATGGAATCAAATAATTTAGGAAAAAATACAAAACAATTTTTTTCATAATTTCAATTATAAATTGTATTTTAAATGAGCCAGTTTCATTACTGCTGATTATAAATATTAAATTTATAACAAAATAAACAAAGTTACATTTACGAATACATAAAAACATTTCCATTCACAGCTACATAATACAAGTACCAACTAAATAAATATTGATAAAGAATTAATTAATACTATGTCTACGTTTATCACTCATTTTAATTAGTTTAGGTTATTATGTAGGACATATCATATACATAATAGTTTCAAAACAACATAAACATTGTGTATACACAAAAAACCTTATTTTAAATTCATAAATACATGATTATATTATATGGTATTATAATGATAAATATATCAAATATGTATATATAGGTGGAAAATAATATAATTATTTATAAGTCACAAGTATAAATATTATATTAAAAAAAAAAAATGTTAATCAATTATTAAGATTGATAGTTATAATTATTATTGCTTAAATTATGTCCCCACTTTTTAAGAGGAAATGTCTGAGGTCAGCCAGAACAATGTTTAATTATTTTTTTTAAATAAATTAAACATAATGAATATAAATACAACGTTATTCGAGTGCTTACATGATTACACACTTAATTATAAATTAAATTTTCTAATTTTCAATTATTGAAAAATGTATAGTACAAATATTAATTATTTATTCTGGATTGCATACATATTAGATAGTTTTTTTTAAATTTTATACACCAGTCAATGGTCAATATTTGAAGTTCAAAAAATCATTAATTTAAGGATTTGATAAACGTTCAAAATACTTATCTTTATGCAATCCATTATATATTATGATCACAATATTATAATACAATTTTCTAATAGGATTTTTAATTAGTAAAAATTGATAATAAATCGTTAATCATTATAAAATATATTTGAAAAGACAAACAAAATGAAAACTATGATGTAGGACAATGTTATTCATAGTTTCTTAGATAATATAATAGTTTACATTTTATTATTTTGTGCTTCAGTAATTATTTAATAGTAAAAATGTTCAAACTTGAATTTATAGAGGTTTGTTAGGCTTAATGGTTTATGAATATAAACATATTTTGAAAATTTACCATAAAGTATTTGTGCGTTTGAGATTGTGCGGTTAGATTTTAAAATAATTATAAGATTAACGATTCATAGAATTTGAAAAAATAAAAATTAAAATAAGTACAAAATATCGGTAACTAAAATTAAAATAAAATTTAGAAATAATAAATTTAAAATAAATATATAAAATGTAAACAAATAATAAATATTTGGAATCAAAAATTAAAAAATATAATAAGGACGGCAATATGTTTGGCCATTAAAACAATACAAATGATTTATCTAATACTATTTTAATGGAAATAAAATATCAAATAATTAAAAAAAAGAATGTACTTGGGTATTTTTTGTCAATAATTTAACTTTGTAATTAAGGACAGATGATAGGAAACAGATTCAACTAGACAAATGCAAATGCAGATCTGCGGAGTCATCCATTTCACTCTCAGTTGTATCTACTGATGCTGACCTTTCAGTCTTGCCGATAGTGTTGCCATTGTTCACCCAACGTTGCTTCCATGCTTCAAGTCGCATTACCTAAGTATATGACATTGTTAGTTTATACTTAATATGTCTTTAATTGGCCTTTATTTATATTTATATATGAAGTGATCTGTTTAAAATGAGCCACTTAAAATTATTTAATAGTTGTATAAGGTTTTTAATTTTAAGATTGATGTTAGAAAATTAAAAGTTAATTGAAGTTTTAATTTTAAACCTAATAGTAAAATGGTTTTAATAATTTGAAACACATAAATTAAGTATTTAAGTTCTTGAAAAATAAAAATAAAGTACCTGCAGGTATTATAAGTGGTTCATTCAATAAAATTATATCACTTAATATTTTATAGAAACAAATATATTACACACATACCCATTTAATTTAAGAATAAAAGCAAATAAATGAAAGTGAGATATTAATGTATAAATAAAAACGTGCAAACTCACTGTGTCAGCCTAACCATTTCCATGGTTCAACATCTGGTGTGGTCGGTGAGAGCAGCTAGAAACCATTTTTTTTTTTTTTTTTTTGGTTAATATAAGCGTGCTATATAGTGGTGTTATTAATAAATTAAACAAGCAATGACAATAACAATAATATAATAATATCATATATATTATGCAATATTTTAATTTCAATTAAAGATAGATTATTTTTTTTTTATAAAGTTATAATAATTTATTATATTTTATTGTTACTGATTCTTGGATTTCTAGAATTTATAAAAAATATAAGAATTTCATGATAAATGCTAGTATATAAACACCCTAAGGTTTTGCTAAAAACAATAACATGTTATTGTAAAATATAATCAAATTACTATTATATCAATTAGTATAAATTATTTATCATAGAAATATCATAATTGCATTTGCAATTCTAGGATGACCTATCCAATGTTAATTAAAGTGTTAATGATTTGTGAATCATAATTTAGCTATTTGCATATACAAAAAAATTTTAGAACTGCTACTTTAGGAAAAAGAAGTATGAGGTACACAATATATAAAGGAATCCATAGTACAACATATTTAAAATATTTACCATAGCCGTTGAGAACCTTTAAGCATACGTTTATTATACAATTAAATTAGAACTTAGATATTATAATTGATATCAATTTATGTTAATTTCCTATATTGCCCATTCACCAAATAAAGAAAAAAAGAATGTAACTCTTTAAAAATTGTTAGTATTATTAGTAAATATTAAACACGGGTAGATTAATGTACTATTGTATAGGTACATTTATAGCATGTTAAAAAGCTCATGAGTTTGTCATAAATAATATTTTAAATTGATTTTTTTAAGTATTACAACTTACTTCTGCTTTAAGATCAGCAACCTTATCTTGAAGTTCCTTGACTTTATCACTGTCGTCTAATGAGTTATTTCGAAGTTCACCTTCAGTTACCATTTCCTCATTCTAAAATTATAAAAATAAAAATTTATGTATATTATATTGTTTAAGTTATTCTATACTAATAAAACATTTGCACTAACTTTAACTTCTAATCTTGATATTTTTTGGTTTAATTCTGCCACCATTTGAGCATGCTCAGCTTCTCGTATCCTTGAAGAAATCATGTCATGTTTCATCTATAAAAAGTTTAATAAATTGATATGAAGTTATGGAATAATGAAAAATAATTTTTATATAAACATACTTTCGATTCTAAGTCAGTATACTTATTCTGTTGTTCCCTGAGTTTTGCTACTATATCTCTTTGTTTAGTTTCAGCTAATTCTAACTGTTCACGCACAGCTTTATTGTCATCGTCTTGCCTTCTTAATTGATTTCCACTTACTTGGACTTGTGTCTCCAATTCCATGACCTTAATAATTAAGAGAATTATTATTTGTAATTATAATAAATCACTCGGTTTTAAATATAACTATGAAATTTTAATTTTAAAATTGTTGTATTTATATAACTTAGTTAAACATAACATTTATGTAATAAAATCAGTTGACTGTAATACAATAACTATGATAATATTTTGTAAAGAAACAAATACATACTTTTAATCTTAGTTCTTTTAATTCAGCCAAAGTCTCCATTTCTCGAAGTTTAGAAGTCATAAGTTCTTCTTCAAGACGCTGGGTTTCTGCATTGTTCCAGTTTAAAAGATTACCAATTTTTTTGGGCGTTGAATCAGGTGCAGGTGGTGGGTCAATTCTTTTTTTATCTAGTAAATGCCTTTGCCATTGAGAGTTTATTTCATTTACTCGTTGTCTGAGATCTTTTAAAGATAAGTTAGCTTCAGCTTCTCTTAATTTTACAGCAATCAATTCTTCTTGAAGATGTGCAACTGAATTGTCTACAACTGATTCCCGGAGAGTTTTCTTGTCCTGTAAAATATTAATTTAGAATTTGTTCAGTTTCACATTATAAAATTTTACTCACATGTTCTAACTCTCCAATTTTATCTTTAAGATCACGTATTGCAGCCTCATTTTCAGCATCTCGTAATCTAACTTTTACCAATTCTTCTTGAAGATCACTGATCATTTCTTCTTTAAGTGATAATTGTTCTTGTTTTATCGAAAGCTCATCCAGAGATGATTGACAAGAGTTGTGCTGAAAAATAATTGATTTAATTTACAATTTAAATTTAAAAAATCACGATCAAATATAAACTTACATTTTCTGTTATTAAAATAGACATTTGTTTTATTTCCTCCAAAGCATTTTCTAGAGCGTGTGATGTCTCTAAATGTGTATGTCTCAAAGCTGTTAATTCTCGTTGTACAATGAATGTTGTTTCTTCTTCTTCAGCACGAGATACTTGACCCCTTACTAACAGACCAGCAAGTTCACTAGACTCAGCTTCAAGAAGTTCAACTTTTTGTCTTAGCAATCGATTTTCAGTACGAAGTTTCTATTATAGAAACATATTTAGTAAATAATATACATCAATTAATAATTAGTTATTTAAATAATATCATATATATAGTGAAAATTTTTTTTGTTAAAATATAGTTGCAAGCGATAGAGCAAGGAGTAGTATAAAATGACTAAAGTTAAAAACAATAAGATAAATTATATATTTAAATTAAAATGAAGTTACATTTTTAAAGTATACATTTTTGAAATAACAGTTATTTTAAATAAATGGGTTTTGTGTATTTTTTTAAAATTTTACAATTTTAATAGTATATTGGTAAGCTAGCGTGTGCAAATTTTACAAGGTATGTGAAGCCGTAAGAAAATTCTACATATTAATCTGGGCACCTTGAGTTCAACCATTTCTTCCTGTTCTTTACTCTTAAAGGCTGTATATTCTTTTTCTAATTTTTTCATGCGTTTAACATTATACTTAATGTTAAAAGCTTGTGCCATCAGACCATCAGCATCAGAATTAGCACGGGAAGGTAATTCTTTTTGGAAAAACTAAAAAAAGTATATATATAAATATTGTATACAATTTATTATTATTACTATTTGATATAATACAAGTTACTCACTCTAAGCATTCCTTCCATATCTAAACACAAGAGATCATCTTTACCTAATTGAAGCAATGCTAAGGCCACTTTAAATATTATTTCTATTCCTTCAGATAGAAAAACATCAATAATCCTAGAAAAGAAATTTTTATGAGTGAAATATACAATATTATACAATGATGACTTTATGTATAAATTTATTTAATAAATTGAATACCTGCAAGCAGTAGGTAATGCAAGTGCAGTGGTGAACAATGTCAGAAACCAACTACTTGCATACATAGTAGTATGGAAGCTTTGAGATTGAAAATGTACAAAAAGTTCTGGAATGTGATCCTGCAAAAATTACAAATGTATTAATAAGCATACAATTAATCTTAAAATATAGTGTACCTGGACCAAATGTTCTAATTGATACATGCACAGACCAAGTTCAGCCATGGTTGGCTTAAACATGTCTCGCATTTTATAATCTTGCATTATCTTTACAAAAACAGCAAACGCTTCTTCTTCAGGCATTTGCATTAGTAATAATCCGACTATAAATCCTGATCCTTGGCAGTAGCCCACCTCACGATCATGTAATGAATAAGCTTTCATTACATTGAATAGGCTCTCTTGCCCAAGCCCATCTTTTTCTTTGAAAAAATCATGTTCAGGATAGGTACGTGCAATGTCCCTCCTGATGACCTAAAACATATTTTAGTAAGGTAATTATTTTAATATGTAATCTTACAAAACTATATCATTACTTTTTCACATGCCGACGTGGCTTTGATGTATTCCGGATATTGTTTTCTGATTGGTGAATCATTAGCACCACACAAAAATTGCCACACGATTCCTCGAAAATGGTGAGGCACTCCTTTTCTAACTAATTCCTTAAGGTAAGCATTTTTTTTCTTGTTATAACTCTCCCAGTCATTAACAACTTGTCCCCAAAGACCCCATACATCTTCCTCGCCATCTTGACTTGATCCTGTACCTAAATAGCAAAAATATTATTAAATTACCTAAATTATGATAAAAAACAGACCTCGAATGCCTCGGGAATGAACACGAATGTAAATAGAGATACTATTTTTAAAATACTTTTTTTGACTTAACATTTTTGATTTCCATATTACATTTTTTACATCAGTATTTCAAGTCAAACAGTTGACAAACTACTAACAACTGATAATATTGTATTGAATTACTTAATGTTTAAGATTTATTTCTATCAGTCATATCACATAACAAAATAATAGATTATATTGACTATAATAGGTTTCATGTGTTGAATGAAAAATAGAGATAAAAAAAATAGAAAAATAACAATAATTAAATAATTAATATAATTTAAACGACATTAATAATTAACTATATTCAATCTATAAGTTAAATATAAAGACTACTTATTTAAATTATTTTTTTTCAAGTTTAGTCTTTACAATTTAATTCTTAAACTAAGTGTTTGAAAAAATCTTATTAAAAATATTTCTAAGTATTGTTGAAGAAGCCAATGTTTTCCCGACTAGTAATTTGATTTTCGTAGCTAACATTCTAGAATCCAACAAATTCACCTTATAGTAAATAAAATATATTTTTAAATATTGTACTAGGTACCTAGTGTCTTTTTAGATGTTCTTCAAGTGTTTGATTACGTCTGGCAAGTAGGCCTTTTGTTAATATTTACTCATTTAACAATTTAGTTACTTCTTCATACTTAATTCTAACTTAGAAGATTGCTTCTTTTTAGTACGTTACGGCTCATCCACTTCTTTATCGAAATAAATTAATGCAGGAGCCTTTTAAGGTGCAGCCGCCAGCCACTTCAATTATATTGTTTATAATGTTAATAGCTGTCAAACGTTACTCACCAGTCTTATTGGCGACTTTGCTGATGACAAAGCTCTTATAAGTTTATAACAGTTATTATCCAACCTCACTTTTTCAAGAACATTTCTCCTTCCACAAAAAATGGTACAAGGAATGGGGAGTGAAAATATTTTATAATAATTCTATCAATCCGCTGAATTAAATAAATACTATTAACTAACATAAGGAAATGAATTTCTTTAGCTCAGAATTAATTTCGTATACCAGCAATTATCAATCACATAATTCATATTTAAGTATTTAACATTTAATACATCCATTTTGGTGAGACTTCCTCAGTGATGAGATACCTATACACTATCATAACCAGTAGAATGAGTTCCCTTATTTTTTTTTTACCAATGCCTACTGACTAAAATAACTTTTTGATGACATAACCATCAGAGAAAATAAATTAAAGATAGATACTAGTGACTACCTACTAGTGACTGACTAGTACACTACTAAAAAGGATATCATCGAAGATTATCGAGGAATATCATATTTTATAAAATTTATTGAATTAAAGACACGTAATATACAAGATTTAACTTGAATCATTCAAGTGGTTCAAATGGTTCAATCCATTTTAAAAATGTCAATTTATATTTATCTATTGTCGAATTCTTAATAAATAATTATTATAATATAGTTTTATTGGTGCTAAATTAATTTAAATCACATTAATATTTCGTTTTTGAAATGTATTTTTATCATACATTTTTAAAAATACGTTTTATTAGTCATTATTTCAACAAGTCAGCTAAAAAGAAATCAATCAATTTTTTTTTTCATTTAATACACAGATACATATAAAGTTTCACTGAAGATGTAAATTAAAAATCTATTATTCAATCTAATTGAATGTCTAAACATAATGTTGTAGTCACTCAAGTCACTGTAAATAATTATCTGTTCATTGAATAGAAGTTTTTAGTTAGGGCATAAAATCATAATAGGTACGTATGGAGTATAGACACTATAATGTATAATATATATATATAAATTTAAAGCATTTTATGTACTTTAAGTATATAGCTTTTTATGATAGTTATACAAAAGTTTATAAGTTAGAAATCATATATTATGAACAAGAATAAAACTAAATTTTGGAAGCGTAGAAAAACTCCGTAATACGTGTGGATACGTGTTTCTGAAATGACTAAGAGTAATATCACAGACAACATTGAAAATCTATCTGCATTTCCAATTATATTTTTTAAATTATTGTAATAAATATTATTAGTACCAACTTATCAATTATTAAATACTTAAATATATTTATAAATGCTAATATGCTATGAATACCCCTTGAGTATAACCTATTTCTTTTTACATAGGTAGTATCTTTTTAGTTTTTATGGACATCGAGTGACCACGACAGCTAGGTACCATGCTTGTGTAGATTTAAAATACCAAACACACAAAAGCACCTAAATGCATTAATTTGAACTTATAGTACCTACCTATTAGAAGGGAACAACTGTTAAATAACCGTTACAATGAAATAATACATTATGATTTTTATAAATTATTGAAGTATATTTTAAATATATAATATAAGAAATAAAAATAAAATGCAATTATAGATAAGATATTTGTGTATATATAATTCTATTAATTGAATCGGATTATTATTATTATTTATATCGTGACGAATTAATCGGAGTAAATTAATTGGGTATTCAATTACTATATTTAATATGTTTACAATCATTGTCATTATTCCATTTCAGTCAAAGATTATCGGTGATTGACACAGAAAAAATACACCTACGTTTTTATCTTTTACAAATTTATATAAAATGTATATTATAATATATTATAATATAATTATTACATATTAGGTATAATAATAATTTGATAAAAATGCTTTAATTTATATTAATTTATTATATTATATTTAAGGTACTTACAAGTTACAGAACACCTACCCATAGTAGATTATTTAAAATTCTGTCATATATATAATAGATATTTTAATACTCTGAAATTTAATAGATGAATTATATATTCACAACAGGAAGTATAATTTAATTAATTAATATGTAATTATAAAATATCAAAATAATATAATATGAATACTGTTTTAAAACACTTATTTTCCTTATATGTATAGGCGATAACACAAATGTCAATAGCGTAACGTGTAATCAAAATACAGTGTCTATAAAAAAATTAATAACCTATTAACTTTACTGTGAATAAAGCATTATGTAATCTGTTCTTCTGTTTAAAATAGACCAGTTGTAAATTGAAGGGCAATTGCTTTTGTCGAAAATTATATTTAATACATTTTCTTTTACTATTATTAATGTTCGATAATACTATTCATTTGTATGCGCTAACGCGGTGTGCTCTTATTTGGTACATGATAGTCTATTTACCTGATATACATTATTTTGGTAACATAATAAATTTATTATGTTTGATAATTAGTTAAAAGGATAGTTAATTTTTTTAAAATTAAATTATACCATACACGTAAAATTCGTGAATTTTTTTAAATAAACGATTTTAATAAATTTAATTATTATTATTAAATAAACAAACTTATGTGAATACTCCCCGATTTAATGTTATGTATGCTAAGTAGGTACTAATGTACTATCTATCTATAGAAACACGATCAATAAAATGTATGCAATATCTATTTATTAGAGCTATATTCCATAATGAAGTTCCAAATATGATTGATCGTAGTACAATTTAATGTAAGACACAAATCATTAAATGATTTAATAAACTTGGATTTAAAAAGATAGTTTGTGTTTTTCATTATAATATTATTATTTGTTAACAAATAATATAGTTTATCAGCTCATAAACGAAAGATACGAGTAAAAATGGTAAACAAATTATAAATACCTAGCATATGATATTACCTACTTCTAAACCTAAATTATTTATAAATTACTTCAAAAATAATTTAGTTTTTATTAATATTACGTTTATGTATTTAAATACTTTATTACTTGAAGGTATTATTTTTAAACACACTATACAACTATAACATTCTTAAATGTTAAATTATATTATATTCTCTGAAATTATTATAATTTAAATTAACAATTTTTTTTTTATTTAGTTTGAACTATTATAATATAGGTAAAAGAAAAAAAATCATATGTTATTTTAAATAAGCCACCACGATTATTGTACGCAACGAGGATCAGAGTAGGTACTAGGTACCAAACGACGAAAGCAACTATTGTGATATAGTATTCTAATAATTCTTAATCTAACTCTGAATTCGTATAAAATATAACACAATAATACAATTTGTACTTACCAGACACGAGCGAGATTTGTGATGCATCGGAACTTTTTCTGGAATGTGTGCTATTGTTAGATATGGAATTGAGCGATTTAGAATCCGACTCGATGAGCCTAGGAACATAAAAAATTGTCATTTTTTTAAACAATATTGATGACTATATAGCTAACTTTTTGATTTGAAATTTATATCTTAAAATATTTATTATATAAAATGACAAGTTATTAGGTTATTCTAAAATGTTCTGAAGGTTCTGTAATTCTGTATCAACACACAACAATAGCGATATAAATATATTTGGACAATAATAAGCTTATCGCGATATATTATCACCAGAGCGGCAGAGCTCCAATATATTTTTAATGATAATTACACGTAAATGCATCATATAATTTGATCATAATTTATATGGTGGTATTATATTAATATTAAGTTTCGGATGTAATAATATGTATTAATAGAGTAATTTATTTAACACAGAACATTCATACTTTATTATCCAAGCATTTATTATAGTTCAGAATGTTTAGATGAGCAAAGTAGTGAAGCACTATTATATATTCCTAGGGGTTTCCCTATCGTTTCACATTTCTTATCTAAATTGTATACTTAGTGTGCTTATGCTTTTGATTATAGGTACCTACGTATGTTTAATATTTGATATTTATTATGTATTTATACGTTGATATTTCCGAAAACTGTTGCTTTGGAATAATATTAAATATGATTGCTGTCATTAAAAACTAGAAACAATTAAAAGTTTTAAACAAAAATATAGTTTACGTATAACTATGTTTACTATGTATACTATCATTCTGTTAACATAATTTTAGTATAATTTAAATTCATCAAATAATAATAATGTAGTATACATATTCTAATATTATATAATATAAATGTTAAATGTATATTATTATACCGATCCACACGTTCAAGGGTTCAAGACCGTAGCCAGAAAAATATTTTTTTTTTTTTTGGGGGGGGGGTTAATATATAAATATGTTATATTATACAATAAAATATGAAATTCTAACTATTCAGTCTTATTTCAATAAAAATTTCGGGGGGGGGGTTGAACCCTAACCCCCCCTGGCTACAGCCTTGCACACGTGTCGTATATCAAGCTTTATTTCAGAATGGTTTATTAGTTTGGGATGGTTTAGCTCATAATGCTATAAATATTCTTTAATGATAGGTACATCAAAAGTAAATTATTCACATAATATGTCTGTAGAGTGTAGATATAAGTGTACTTTAGAGTTTAGAGGGTTCCTTCTTAAATAATTTTAAAACCTTCAATGTCCTTCCGATAAAACTATTATTTAAAGAAATGCAATAATATCTTTGGTCAAAAACATTAATTCTTGGGTTAACATTAATGAGAATCTAAAAAAAAAAAAAATAATAAAAAAAACATCAAAGATCACAATTAGTATTGATCAACAGCAGTATGATACAATGTAAAATATAATTATTTCATTACAAAACAAATTTCGTTTTTTTTGTGATAAAAGGGAGTTCTAAACCTGCAGTGGTATAAAATAGCCAATAACTTAAATCTGATTAATTTTCAAAACCCTACTTAGGAATTGATAGATGCTTTTGAGAAGTGAGGTTCTATTGATGGGTGCATAATGTAATTTATATATTTGATAACCTAAATTACATCTAATGTAGTATCATGTAGTAGTTCAATAAGAACTTACCGATTGGCTTCCTCGAGTTTCGCTAACAGCGCCAGTTCTTCGGTGGTTAATGCCGGTTTTTCACAAGGATCGTCGACGTCGTCGTCGTTGTTGTTGTTGTGATTGTTATTTATGAATTCTGTGGTCGCCTGTGACGATACCAACATATCAGCCGAATTAACTGGGGGGCTCATCTTAGTCGTCCAGGCCGTGAGGCCAAGACTTCGGGATACTGACGGTTGAAGTGATCAACCGGATTTCCGGTGGTTAGATGGATGGAAGACATTATGATTACGATCGGTTGAAATCTAAAACGATAAAAGATCAATGGTTACTAAATAATAGGTAGTGAAATTAATACGTATAATTATATCAATACATGAATATGGACGATAGAGGAAAAAAAAAAATTTGTTATTTGGCTTAAGATCACGATAAAACAAAATCCGAAAGATGTGTGTATAGGCTGCCAGGACCCTTGTTAAGTAAAATAGGTAATTTTGTTTGTAATTACATGTATAAAAGGGATACAAATAATTGATAAACAATTAATAAAATATAGATTTAAAAATACTAATTTTAAGTGAAAAATAAAAATATTTAACTTCAAAGGATAATTTATGTAAATATCTACTTAAATAAATTAGTAGTAATAATGACGATAGTAAAAACTATGATAATAGTACCTATGTATATTTTTAATAAATATTCGATTTAAAATTACTTTTAATCGATAAAATAGCATAAATTATTAAAATATAGAGGCGTAACATATTTTTCAACAACATAATATACATAGTATATCAGGCTGCTTATATTGTTGTATTTTAAAATTTGCTACGGTTATTTGATTAATACTATACTATTATTACAATATTAATACATTGTGTAATACGTTTTAGCTTTTAAGAATTTATACTTTATATTAATATTAATTTTTGTTTTATGGAACATAGAGAGATAATGTAGATGCAATATGCATTATGAAATAAAGTAAATTACGTTCAAATCTAATGAATATGATCGAATCTTAAAAGCATCATAAAAAAATGTAAAAAATGTCTATAAAAATGTCATAAAAAGAATATAAAATAGATAGCAACCTATTGTGGCTAATTCTAACATCCATTAACTACGTAAATGTTCTATATTGTAGTCATGTAACATGAAAAAAAAGAATAACACTTTTAAGTTTTTGAACCAATATTTATTTTAAATCAAAGCGGAATAAGTATCGAGAAAGTTGTTAGGCTTATAATGTATTTTTTATGGTTTTTTTTTTTGTTTAGCTTACACTTTTTTAGGGTAGAGAAACAATTATAGTTTTATGTAGCATATTATAGTTATTGTGTTGGACGTTTAAAACAAGTTATAGGTAATTCATATAAATAAAAACACACTTTTTTTTAGTAAAAATAGAAGCACTTATTAATAATATAAAACCGATTCTAATAATATAAAAATGTATGAATTAAATTACTTTTAAGTATCGGGGTACTTTGAACTATCTAGTGTATATCATACAAAGTAATTATTTATTTTAAAAGTTAAGTATCTCATACGTAATTTATAGGAAAATATTTTCAAATCATTATTATTAACCACGGACAAAGTATCTTAGTCCGTGTTATTAAATATTAACAAATATTTATCGTCATAATACATATTATAGCTCAACTGCATAGTCATGAACTGTATAAGGTCGTGCTGGGCACTAGTCTTGTATTTAGTCATCTAATTTCATAATATCTACTTGGTCACTTCGTATCACTGTAATTTTCGGAAGGATTGAAATCAATTACATATTATATTATATACTATATTTTCTATTCACTCCATAAACTAATATAATAACGTTTTTAACAATTAAACTACTAAATACGTTAAATCTAATACCTATGTATTATAGTTTTCAGCATAGCGAGAAATTTATAGATATTTAGTTTAGCAATGATGAGTTTAGTATTTTATCATTATTA
This sequence comes from Aphis craccivora, assembly GCA_009835225.1. Classification (NCBI taxonomy): domain Eukaryota; kingdom Metazoa; phylum Arthropoda; class Insecta; order Hemiptera; family Aphididae; genus Aphis; species Aphis craccivora. Next base: position 122,480 of record VUJU01000203.1, on the reverse strand, counting down.
CAAGTTTTGTGTTGTATCCCATTCGGCGTTTTTATTTTGGTATTTTCTTGTATTATAATTGTCTATTAATGTAATAGTTATTAACAGAAACAATACTTGTAAGTAATAACATAAACAAAAATTACATTAATATACTTTAAATTGTATTTATACTCATATCTAATTGAACCGTTATATATAATATAAATATATATAATTGTTCAAAACAAACAGCTGTTGTTTACACTCAAATAATGTACAGGTAAAATACTTATACGGTACAGATAATTGAATTGTTCTACAATGATAATTAATGTAAATTTGTGCGCCTAAATAATAATTATTACTAATTTTATTCATCGGTGTAGCAGTGTTGTAGTAATTTATATTCTGTGTCTGTGTTATATAGATAGTAAATTAGTAGGGACGTAAATAGATGAGTACCTATCTAAAAATATAATCAGTACATAGTAAATAAGTGTATAAGTAATTTTAAAACTTATATTATATCTACAATGCATAGACATAATAATAATATTATTATGTCTATGCTACAATGTAATTTTTTGATTGTTCAAAAATTCAAAATTTATATTATCCATAAAAACATGTATACTGTCTTAATTTTGTAAAATTAACCAATATGGATTTAAACTTTTTAGTTCAAATGATATTACTTATTTCTTATTAAAATTAAGTTTAAATGTACGTATAGTATAAATTTTATATTAACACTTATTATGTATATATGTATAATGCATACACATGTATTAGGTAAATAGTGTAAAGTATATTATAAATGTACGTAAAATTAATACTGTATACATTGTACTTTTAATAATTCAATTCATTTTTAATTTTATTATACTTATTTCATTCACATAGTTTCATCATTACGTGAAATATTTTGAGTTTGAAACACAAATAAATTATTTATAAAATCTATCATAATACGCAGATACTTAACAGGAGTATCCTATCTATTTAAAAAAAAAAATTTCTGTTAATATTATATTCATCTTTATAATGCACGTATTGAAATCTGGAAATAAAATCCATTAAAAAATGTAATAAATTGAATATATTTTTTTTCAAGTACTACATTATACACTAATCGTTAGTATTCACTATTTTTTTTTATTTTTATTTTAATTTTAAAACATATTACAATTTATTTAAAACACATTGATAGATTTTTATGTAGAATACATAATATATAGGTAAATATACGTTTTAGCCAATTGAAATAATTGTGTCTATACGGTTGTAAAGAATAACCATTTTTTTTTAAAAATTCTTTTCATTATTCACCACGCGTTAAACATGACGTAATTTATGCCACTAACCTGACCGACCTCGAAAACAGTTTGCAACACCTGATCAAACCGAAAACATACAATTTTCCACCGTACAAACGGACTTTTTAACCTTAATATGACAAAAAACTGCAGCTGATTAAATACAGCATTGTTTTTCTGTTTCTTTTTTTTTTTTATAAACAATTTAATTACAATTATCTATGATAAGTGTTTAATATTGTTGAAAAACTTAAAAATTTAATCAAAATATATTAAATTAATGCATTATTATCTAGTTGAATGGTTCGTCATTTAAACGAATGTTTTGACATTTTAAAATTAAGACAAATATTATAAACATGCCATTAAAATCAAGAGATCGCTAATAACATTTCATCAGTTTTTTTGAAGTTAGCTAAAAAATTATAAGTAAATTCGAAAAAATATATTTGTAAAGTACAAATGTTTTTTAATTTACTACATCGACGGTTAACTTAAACTTTAAAGAACTTTTTGAGTATATATTATGTATTATTTTTATTAAATATATATTAATATTTAATATTATAGTGATATAACTGACTTATATAATATTTTATATAATGTTATACTCTAATAGGTACATTTAAGTTATCTACTCTCATAAAACTTGCAGTATAATATTATATTTTGAAATCAAATTAGTACAAAAAAAATATTCATTTTTGAACAATACCTATGCATTGTAGGTATTTGCCATGCATACAAAAATAGAAGCTGTGTACGAATACTATAACTTATATAAATATAGGAACATACATATATTTGAGAAATTAAGTTAATACTTGTTAATTTAATAAGTATACGAAAATTATGTCAATTAAATAATGTTAAAAGATATAATAATTATTTAACGATAAGTTAAAAAAAAACTATGTTTGTTATCAGTTATCACTGTGTACTTAGTTAATACCTACGCAGGTACTTAAAGTAATAACGCATAATACATATATTATTAAACGTAAATGTCACTATATAGGTCTATTATATATTCATAATATAGTTTTTTAGTATTAAATTTAATTATTAGAAGGAAATTAGTTTTCAACCAAATAGACAATAGGTAGGTACTATAATATTATAACGTGCTCTAACTTCTAAGTGTGTGAAATAAGACTATAGTATCAGCCACTTGGTCTTTGTATAATATTGTCCAGTTTTATTTAACTTCTATTACAATTTCGGTGCATACTTTTACATCCCAGTTCAATGACTAATTAATTAGTAGGGACATCATCATAATACGAGTATAGTACATAACATTATTAATTAAGTTAGTTTAACAGTTCCAAAAATAGATAGGTAGCTATAATAGTATATAATGTTTATAAATATGAATTTAAATGTTATTTCTAGTCAATATTAGTTTAAGCTTTTTTTTTATCTTATTAGAATCACGACCGCGGAACTAGAATTGTATATGCTTATGAGTTATAATATTTTATATAGCTTTTAATTCTTAAATCAAAAGAGAGTAAAAACACAAAATATTCTGTTTATGTCTATTACACGCTTTTAAGCAAATTTAATACCTGCACTCTCGTCATATTTTTCATAATTATAATAAATTATAAAATAGGAGAACAATATTTTACTCTTAATGGAGGTAATTTAAAACATGTTATTTATAAGATATCTAACATTAAAAAAGATAATAATAATAGTAGTACTATATTTATTATTTAAATTATTTAAAGAAATTTAACCAATGGTTGTAGACTATTATAGTATATGGAGCGTAATTTTTTTAGGCTACATGTGAAGTAGACGGAAACCACAAATCGATACAAGTAATTTTAATAGGAAATTATTTTAGTAATATTAAAAACGTATTAGTATATTTTACTTGGCATAGGTACAACAAAAACGTACATTTGTTCAATATATACCTATTATACTATTATACCTATTGTATAATATAAAAGTATAACGAATGTGAGAGGGAAGATAATTTTTTTATGTATGGTTGGGCATGAATGGCGAAAAAATGGTAATACGATCGATATACAGTTGGACCAAATGAGGTCATTGTTGACCATTACTCTCAGGGGAATCTCATAAAAAACATTAGATACAATATAACAGTGTTCAACATATTAATATACATTATTTAGAGTCTAAAAACATTTTTATTTTATTGTTGTCAAAAACAAAAAATAAATGTTATCGTGAAGGGTTTTTTTAACTTACTCTAGAAAAATTAAAACGAGCGTTAGGTAATTATAGTTTAATAATTAAAAGCATCATAAGCGACACTAAAAAAAAAAAAAAAATTATTATTATACATAACATGAATCCGGTTAATAAAATGTTTATAATTTATATACATTAGATTTATAGTATGTTATCAAATAATTTACAATTACATACAATTTAATATACAGGCATATTATACTTATACATTATTTAACATATTTATTTTATTCGTAAATTTAATTTTAATTTGTCATTAATTAAATATCGAACATACAACGAATAACTATGTTAAATACTATTGTATAAAGTTCTTAAAATAATGTCACACTGTAGCAATACTGCGTTAAATAAAAAATAATGAATATCATTTTTATATAATGCATAAATTAAACTCGAAAACAGCGATGACTGATGAATGATAGCATAATAAAAGGATAGACCATTTTTAAAAATGTGTAAACAATTTTGGGTTAAATTGAACATCGAAATATTCTCTGTATGTATTATATATTATTATATGTATTCTCTGTATGTACACAATTAAGGGTATGTGTGACTGGCTTGATGATATTATAGAATAACTATTTATACAATAATACATGATTAAGTATCTAATAAAATTGATATTATAGGTATTATTCTGTTAATGGTCATATTATTAGGTTTGTATGCAATATTTAAGTGTCATGATGATAAATATATAATATTTTACTAAAAAGTTATTAAGCAAAAAATTAAATGATTAGTTTATCTTTTATTTAGAATTTAATGAAAACAATGAATATGGGAGTTTTATTAAATTTAACAGACGCAAAATATAAATAATTATATAATACCTACATAATATATACATATTATATAGTATTATTGAAACATGTTCATTTTTAATATTATTTAAAAATTGTATAATATGGTATATATTTTAAATTAATTTCTAACCTAGTTTTAGTTTTAAACATAATTTCTTGTTTATTTGATCGTATGTAAGATTTAATTGAATTAAAAATTAATCTACCTTTTTTTTTTTATCAAGTCAGTAATTTTTGTAAAAATAAAATAAATTTTAACGATATTAAAAGCATTATTATTTAAATATGGAATAGAAAAAAAAACTTCTTTGTTACAATTTTAGAGAATACCTGTGGGTTAGGTAAAATGTTAACCGTGATGTAAAAATACGCTGTATACTCGAAAGCGTAGGCAACACGTGGGATGGATCTGTAGGAATTACTAATTATAATAACAAATCAAATCCTACAGGATTGGTAAAATTCACGACTGAAGTATGGAGTATAAAATCAATATAAAATGTACTATAAATTTAAATATCTATATCTAAACACCTAACAATAAAAATTAGGTATACATTTTAAAATAATACAATTATAGTACCTATTAAATTGTATCTAAGATGAATACAAACTATAAGTAGGTATGCCAAAAAAACAAATACTAATAATTAAAAAATATATATTTGTTTAAAAACAACATTACGTATTTAAATTTAGTATATTGAATATTGAATTTATTTGATTGTATAGATACAAATTAAATACCGAGTGACAACTTTAATGAAAGGTACCTTTACTAGACTGTAACTATAATGTTTATGATATATTATATTTTTTTATCTTCCTATAATATTGTAAAATTAACTACCTATCCGAGTTGATTCACTTTTTTATCTCAGTTTTAATAGTAAATAAAGTATTAATATAAGATAATATTAACAACTGATATTTTAAAAAAATGAAAATTTTACAATGTAGTTTCTATTGACTTTCTTGTCTTATACAGCTACATTTACATTATTAAAAAGGATTTTTTTTTTAGAGTGATGACTGTATTAATTTTATAAGAGTCAATAATGTCTGTGTTTCTAAAATAGATGAAACTTAGGAGTAATAAAATTTCATCTAGATGGATTATTGATGATGAGTTAAAAGTGAAACAATCTTATGAAATTGTTTAAACTGAAAATTATTTTTTTAGATAGGAAGACACTAAACATATTTACAAAATATTAATATTAAAGTATATTAGAAAAATGGCAAGGTAAGGTTTTAGAACTATACTATTATTAACATTTTAAATTTTCAACTTGCAATTTTAGTTTTTTTCTATTTATGTTGATATCATTTTTGTTTGTGTTTAAAAAGTTTAAAATTAAATACGATTCCACAAAAATTTTTCTAGGAGCAATTCAAAAACATTGAAAAGAATTTTCAATGATTTATGAAAATCATAAATCGCAGATGTTTTTACAGTTTTTTAAAATTTAATAAATGATGAAGTTGGATATTTAAATGATGATTAAAGATTTTAGTAATTTTATTTAGTTTTTTTATTAAATATTAATCGTAGATAATCAAAACATTTTGTTAATACGCTTATATTATTATTTTTTATGCAAAGTTGGTGTCAAAATATTTAAACTAACTATAATTATTTAATGTTATTTATACCACTTACATAATATTAAAACCATATTATAGTATGTGTATGTCGGTATTGACTTGTTAATAGAATACATGACAATATAATATTAAAATAATTGATTCAATAGTGTTATATTAAATGATATTTTTTGCAAAAATTAGTTCAATTAATCATACTATAAATAGGAAAATAAATTAAATATATTATAAAAGGCTAATAAATTATAATATCAAAGCGCCATTTTTTTGTACACAATAATGATTTAAACCTCTACTTTTGGACCCATTCAAATGCAAAATATAATTTGCTACTAGAAATAACTAATAAATCGGAAGATTTAATTAATATTCTGCGTCGTAATGTGACAGATAATTTAATGCTCATTCCGCTCAAAATATAAGAAGGTGAATTTTCATACGAAAAAAGTTTATATCGAGGTTTATATTTTATATTTAACGAAAATGTCACATTTTGCTCATAGAAAAACTTTTAACTGTTATATATAAGAAATGACACATACTATTTTTGATATACCATATGGATATGATAATATGATATCGTAACAAACAACATGACAATCAAACGATATTAACATAAAACAGGTACACCAATGAGTAATGAAATTACATCAAGGATACATGCAATAATGGTAAAGTAGGTAGTACACAATATAGTTTTCTTTTATGCTTATAAACTACATAGATAAGAATTATATAATTGTGAAATGTTCTTACATCGTATAATTATATAATATGTATTATTAAAAATATAAAAGATTTTCAAATATACAAATTAAAAACAATCAAAATTTTTTTTTAGTAAGTCCAAGTAAAATTAATCAAGTTTATTAATAAAGTATAATGTTAGTTAGTTAATATTTGTAAGTTAAAAGTTGGAAAATAAGTATTATTATATTATAGGTTTGAGTGTGTTATGTATGTACTATGTAGTATAATTAATGCGTTCCATGACGACTTTATTTCCAAAAAATAGGAATAATTAATAAAATTAAATTTATTATTATAAAAATATTACAATGAATACGAAAAAAATCAGAAAATGTATCTATAGGTATAAATCTAATGGAAAAATAATACGTAACACGAATCGGTAATATACGCAGAAACAGAACAAAACGCAAAATGGTATCTCCGAAATGTCAGTACCTACCTATAAGTAATAAAATTTTTTTGATTTAAAACAATTAAAATGTTGATTTTTATTTATACTTAAAATACGAAAAAGTTAATTTTTGTAAATATTTGTAATTTATTTGTCAATTTCATGGACCAAAAAAAAACATACTACAAAAAGTAGGCCTGTCTTAATACTAATGATGCAATCAATTTGAAATATGTTCGGTTCGATGATTTTAAGCTATTTTAAAATGTTAAATGCGTAAATTATGCCCATGACCAGTTACAATACCAAAAAGATTTTCCAACGTTAGTAAAATGATTTGAAAATTGATCGCAACTTGCTGGTTAAATAGTCCTTGAAATTCAATTTTCTGTAAAAAGGGGGGAATTCTATAGAATCCTTGAACTATATTATAATAGTACCTATAGTCAAATTATCTATTACCTTGTATGTTTCCGTAGATTTATTTAGGAATATAATATCCTATATTTGAATTAATACTTAATGAATTGATTTTTAAAGCATAACTTATAGAATAATAATTAAGAATATATTTATTTAATCATAGGTAATTTCTAGTTAAGACAATTATTTAATTTAATTTAGTGTCAAATAATCATGTATTGAAATCAATTAATTTGTTAAGCTCGATATAATACCATATACCTATAGTGTACAATAATAAAAATAATAAACGTGTTAATAATAATTTAAATAGCTCCATATGAGTATTATTATGAATTATGATGTTAGGCATGTACATAATAAATCTAAATGTTGTTGTTTTGATTACAAATTTTGAGTAATTACATATTATACAAAACGTTATTTAGTTAAAGCATACATTTTGTAGATTAATTTAGTTAAATACATTATTATTATTATTTATTCTATATGTTAGCATAGAATTTTAAATCTACTATAAAAAACATGTAGAATATACAACAATGAAAAACTGTTTCTTTCAAAATAATACTAATGATAATTATTAATTTAATTTATCCTACGTGCAAAGAAAAATATATAATATACAATTCATGTATTATAATATACCTTCCTACATTATTTTCAACCGTTATGAATTCGTTTTTCGCCAATTAACCAACCAAGCACCGTTATGATGGACAAAGATAGTTAGTAATAAGAAATAACTAATAACTTAATATGCTACACGCACACAATTATGGTTCTTATTGAATATTATTAATTTATTAAATATATAATTGAATACGAAATTAGAAAAATATTTTATGATTTTTAAAAATACATAGGTAGTCGTATTTTACACGATAGTGTTTTTAGTTTTTTTAAAATCTTCTTTATTTTTATTGATCAGTATTTTTACGTGGAGATAAATATTTAAAAAGGGCCAATAAATTGTTTTTGGGTGAAAGAATATTTGATAAAAATTCACTTAATAATAATCATAATTTCTTTATAACAGAAAATCATTAAAAATTACCATAATAGTTAAGAAGTAAAATCATCCGTCATGTATGAGAATTTAATTTAATTTAAGATTGAAATACATAAATCGAAGTTTCAAACGAGCAATCGTAGTATAACACTATTTCACTATTTGCAAAAAAAAAAAAATAAACACGATAATAATAAAAAAAATTTCTATATTAAAACGCACGAGGACATGGTCCGTTCAATGACCGGCGATGACTGCGAAGTACGAGACTACTAACTACACTGCTGTTGTGGCGGCGTGTCAGTTCAGTCGAACCTCCAGAAGCGCATATGTACACTGTACAACGTTATGTCCTATTTAATACACCTACGTAGGTGCGTACTAATATTTTAAAAATATCTAGATGATAGACTAAAACGTTTGAAATGTCATTAGAAGACAAAAATTAAATCTAATTTCAATTATTAATTATTTAATTTATTAATGCAGAACTCGTCTATTAAAAATATCATACAACAATGATTTTATTATTAGTACTTACATATAATCCGGAAATACAAGGTTTAAAAATGTGTAGATATTTGACAATAGCAAAAAAATATTCAGTTATGTAAGGCACTGAGCATCTATTGATATTAAACTAGAGATCATTGTGTGACGAATGACAAGTGAATTAAAATATTTTGATATATTCAAACACTCAGCTGTTGACTGTTGTTATTATGTTTTGGGGAATTGGAAGGAAATTGTGTACTAATATTAAAGAGTAAAGACTACTTGTCTCCCTTTCACTTTCCTTTTTGTTAAATTAATGATATATACTTTTAAAAGTACCTACATACTTATACTGTTTAGTCTATACAAATTCATATATATTTAGTTAGTAGTTTTAAATCAAATCTATAATACCTTAAAAAACAGAAACTATTGCTTAACATTTAAAATAATAAAAGGCATAAATCTGTGATACAGAAATAAATTTGCCATAGTGTATCAAGTCTATCATATTATAATTCAATCTATAATTTAAAGAAAAACACCTTGAAAAACATAAATAAGTTCTTAATACTTAAAAAAAAAAAAACTGAATGACTGTAATCAGTGATATGTTTATTAAATTATAAGTTTTAAATAGGAACCATTATTAATTTATTAAATGAACCTACTTAAAAAAAAAAACATGAACATAATTGTGGAAATTATACTATAATTAATTATATTTTATAGTATTACTGATACTTATTGTTTTTTAGAAATTTTGTACTTAGAGACATGAAGCTGAATTTCATTGAATATTATTGTTTTTTTTTTTTTTTTAATTCTATCTGCACACAATTTGGATGTAGCAGAGCAGTGCTAAATATTGAGTCAAAAATAAAAAGGGATAAGCGCCCTATCATCTCACACATTTCACGAGTGTTCAATTAAAAGATAAATATAATATACATACACAATATTTATATAAAATTAATTTTAACTTTTCTAAAAAATATATCAAATAGGTGCCGAATAATATGATTCCCTAGCATGCCAATAATTGAATAATGATTGGTACACACAGCCTTACAGGTAATACGCATTAAGTTTATATAGTTATATAGTCCTTTCTTCCTAATCATTTTAATAATACTTATAAATTATATAATGAATGTATTAGTTGTATAGGTTAGGTTAGGTTATGTGTGTTTTTAAAAGATATTAAAATTTTAAATATATCTTTGTATAGGTACTAGGGACAACTACCTATATTTTTATAACAGATTTTAAGTAAATTTCTATAATAATACCTATTTAAGAATTTTATTTATCGTAATTATTAGTGCATTAAATTCATATGGTTATTAAGCATTATTGAATAATAAATGTATAATAAATAACATGTTTTTAATCTGACAGCTAGGTAATATGAATAAAAAGAATAGTAAATATACTGTAATATTCATGAATTGGGAGCCATTTTCCTAATAATATAGCAGTAAAAGAATAAGATCAGTTATCAATTTGTAAGTAATATTAAATTAATTACCAAGTATTTGCAATCTTGATAAATTGTCAATTTTGTCAAGTATATAGTTTCCCAATCAATAATTAATATTAATGATTATTATAAAGAAAATCTTTCTGCCTTAATATTTAATTGAATTAATGTTTTTATATTCATAGGTAAGTAATCACCAGAACCGGCCTAAAGCATAAGCCAGTGGAGCTGTGTGCTTTAATATAGAATTTTGAGCCTAGTGTTAATAGAATAAAATAAAATTTTAAAATGCTGACTAAGAAAATTGACCAGGGTCTCTCTTCATCATAAGGTGGACTATAACAACTGTTAAAAATATTTATTGAACATTTTAAAGATTTGTTTAATTAAGGTATGTTTAATAGTTTAACAAAAAAACACACAAAATGAAATGTTTACTATTGAAGAATATCACAGTTAAGAGTGAAGTTTTGAGTAGAAGCAGAAGTGGTTTGAACTTGAAAGTATTTAGTATTAGTGGTAAAAGAGACATAGACACTATTGGATTTGTTATAACTCAACAGAAAATTAAAAACATACATACAATTTTGAACAATCCACCCATTTCTCATCTCAAATATTGGTATAGGTACTCAAACTATGCCTGACTAGAGGTTTTCAATTGTTTTCCACTAGACAAACATTTGTTATATTCACAAAAGGTTATATTAAGTAATATTATACACTTATTATAATAACATTTTAATAAAGTAAATAATAATAATAATATAATAATATATTGTTAACAAATTAAAAACAGTATGACAAATAATTAATATAGTATGATAACAACTAAATAAACACTAAAAAATAAAATTTTCTATGTATGAGACGGTATGAGATAAAGATTCTTTAATTGTCATTTCTTATCCAACGCACACATTTTATTTGCTATATTGATATTATGTTTATTGTAAAAATTGAATTTCAGTATAAAATGTTATGGTATTTAACACACTATGTCACTATAATTCATTTTTAACATATTTTAAAATAAATTAATAACGAGGTCAATAAAATAGATGTACATACTTGAAATTACACACCCAATATGGTGGTCAATATAGTGACAAGCTAACACCATAAACACGTGATTATATACCTAGTATAATAAAGTATAATTTTAAATATTATATGAAATACTTACTCTTTTTATAATTTTATACTACTACATCACAAATTAAATTTACTTAAATATAATATATTGAGATATTATATCAATCATACATATTGAACTTTTAGTTTATATTTAGTCACCTTGTGGTGGGGCATTAACAAATACATACAGAACAATATACCTATCATTTAATTGAGTATAAGGTTATTATTATTATTATTTTTTTGTCTTAGTATAGGTATTCAAGTTTAATCAGTTATAAAGTACAAAATTGTACAAAAAGAATGTAACATATTCTGAAAATGTTAACTGTTGTTTGATGTTTCAATTAAATATACTAGCATTATCCACATATTATTATGATGCAAACATGATATAGATAAGATATCTTATATACATTGTGAATACAATAATTAATATTTTATAACTAGGTAATTTTTTTCTCATGATAATGCACCATTGCACTTTTTGAATGACCAATGTATATTTAATATGTTTGGCAAAATTACACCAATATTCTATTATGTCTATAGTAGTAAAGTATATTGTTTATACTGATAAACTTTAAATAACAATCAATTTTTTTTTATATGACAGAATACAACTTTTTATGATAATTAATTTATGATAGTGAAGATAAGGCTAGGTAGTTGAAATAAATGACGTAATTACTAAATTAATAAAATATACGACCTAAAATAATAATTAAAAATAGTTTATAAAAATACAAGTATAAAATTATGTGTGGGTAAAAGATAATAAAAAAGCAAATTAAACTCACAGTTAACCCTAAATACAAACTATTTACAAAAAATCCCTATTCAAACTTTAAATAGCAAAACAAAATAAAATATAAATTTGATCAACTATCACAATATGAATGTAGTTATGGTCAAATATAATGGTATACTCATAATAAATGAAATAATTAATAATAATGGAATCGGCTTAAAATTTGAGTCTATAATTTTAATTAATATCTAATGGAACTAAACTAATAATATGATTTTCCTAAGAACTTACCAATTGTTATTTGTTGACTCAACTGCGATTAGAATTTTCCAGGACACGTCACGATCGAACACATCTGTGAATAGAATAATACTGTAATTTACATTCAAGTGTGAAAAACTAGGATAATCTTAATTATTAAACTTAAAACTAATAAATTATGATAATAAACTATTGAGTGCAAGTAAAAAAAGTTGTAAAAAATGCAGTAAAAAATTATATATTATATTGAATTGCTTATCGATGTATTTAAATGATATTATATTTTTTATCAAAATAATAATTATTGAACTTTCTAATTTTGCATAATTTTCGGACTGACACTGATTCGAAACGTTTCGATTCAGTATAAAACGTTTCACAGTGTATTGATTAAAGGATGGTTATTGTTACGTCCTATAACTACAATGAATAAAATCTACAAGATGAATGTATAATTATTAAAATGTGCTATTATCATTAATTAAAATTAATTATATGGTATGTTTGGAAAACGTTATTACGTTAAACATTAATTTGACCAATATTTAATTGCTAATAAATAATACGTTTTTCCAATTTTCTTGGAAAATTATCCAAAGAGAATAAAAATACGATCAGCTGAGATATTTGTTTATGCACAAAGTCGTTACCGTTATAAAAGCGGTTACTGGTAAATGGTATTGATGTTAAACCATAATTGTAGCCATGGGGTTAGTTTTCGGCCGCCTTCAGTATTGTGATTAAAATTTTTTCCGTTCGGTCTCGTCTCCTCTCTCCGTTCACCGTTGTTTATACGTTTACGTTTGTTTGCTTTTCACCCCGTGGAGTGTGTGGACCATATCGTAATTCCCCCTACAACGTAATATATTTATATTTATGTGTGTTTATAATAAAAAAGGCGAACAACATATTTTATAATTTAATCCATTTATTTTTACTTTTATCCACAAAATTGTGGTATTTTGACAATTCAGTTAATCTTTGGCGTCACAGAAACGTAACGGAAAATCAAAGTTTTCGAACAGAAAAATGAGCGAAGAAGAACAACTTCCGACAGGATGGGAGAAGCGAGTGAGCCGATCTACCGGTATGTCTTTAATGTGGAATTATTTTGAATTAAATGCAATTTGTCTAACTATTATGATGGAATTTAGTATTTTCTAGTCTTTTCAAACTGTTACCATTAGGTACTTAAGTTCCTTATTGTGTAGTTTAAGTAGGTTTTGGATTTTAGAAGTGTTAATTTATGATTATTTAACAAGACCCCTGTGAGTTTTTCAATATTAAATAGTATTGTATTAAAAAAAAAATTATAATAAATTTGTGCATCATCGGTTTGTTTTACCTACTATTTCTGTTATAATTTTCATATTTAATTATTTGTAAAAAAATTCAAATTGCTTTGAAATTTAATGACAGATAATATTCCTTCATGAGTATTATTTTATGGTTGATAACAAATATGTTATATATGTAATATGTACCTACCTATTGTGTTATGAATAATAATGCTTATAGTGCTTATACCTAATTTTAAATCAACCTTTCTGTTTTTTGGTGTCATACTTTTATAATATGACAAAATATATAGGTAATAATTTACTTGCATTTTATAAAAGGAAAATATTTATTATTGATGGCACATCCATTATACCTACAACTTTAAAAATACACTCAAAATCCCATTATCTAAATTAACCAACATATGTATTGCATTTATTTTTAATCATCTATGCATTTTAAAAATCAAAATATTATGAATGAATAAATTTCTAATTTTATTGAAAATAAAAAACCATATTTTATATTCCTATCTATCTAACTTAATAAAATAAAAAATATTTAATTTACCTATTTAGATAGGTAAGTATTTACAAGGCCATATCCAAAAATAATTTTTTTTGTGGGGGGGGGGTCCAAAATATCTTTACCTATTGAAATTTTACTAAATTTAGGTTCTAAAATATTAGTCAAATATTAATATTTGAATATGATGTTATGAATATTATAACAAATATACTTGATGGCTAATACTATAGGTACTATACTATTTTATACTAATATAAATATTAGTCAGCAGATAATTTAATTGTAGCTTTTAGCCATTTAGGTATAGGTAAATGAAAATATTTATGTTGGTATTAAAAATAAATAGTTCTTTAATCTTTTAAACATTTGTAAAATACTGAAGAAATTTTGGGGGGTCCGGACCCCTTGGAGCCCCCCCCCCCTCAGATACAACCTTGAGTATCTATTTACAAATTATAAAAATAAAGTTATACCTATAACTTGATGTTTACGCATATGTATAATTATGTTTTATAAAATGTAGTAAAAAAATAAATGGTCTTGAGAAATGCAAGAAATCAGATGAAGAACAAAATTCATTGTTTGATACATAATTCAAACTGTGTGTTAGGAAAGCAATTACAATTACTTAAAAAATCAATGCATTTTTTTACAAATTCCTCAATAAATTTACAGCTAGGTATAACAGCTTTTACTACCATACTTTTAAGAGCATAATTTATTGTATTTAATAATATTGTGAAAGTGCAACTACACTTGGTGATTGAATTGTTATAGTATGATTTAAAAATAAAAACATTAGATTTGGTTTTACTCAAATAATTAAAACTTTATATTTTATAATATTAATTTTTAATCTTACCTAATTTAATATGCTGGTAACATATGTTATTAGTCATTTTAGTATACACTTATATATTTTTTTAATAACAATATATATACTATTCAATGTATAATTTGTGAAATTGTGGAAAATGAATACTGTTTTGTGTATTCATTTTGGAACAGAATGATGAATGAGGATATTGAAAATAATAGTTTATAAAAACTAATTTTGCATATTACAAATTATATGGTAGGTTTGGAAAACTTTATTACGTTAAACATTAATTTGACCAATATTAAATTGCTAATAAATAATATGTTTTTCCAATTTTCTTGGTAAATTATCCAAAGAGAATAAAAAACCATCAGCTGAGGTATTTGTTTATGTCACAAACTCTGATGCAATAGGTACCTATACCAAAGTTACACTTCTCCAAAACTAAATTCTTTTTCTCGGGTTACTTATTATTTTATTAGTTTAAATACCTAATTATCTTCCAAATTTGAAGAGGAGAGTATTTTTAACATACTATTATTTCATGTTTTTTTTTGAAATACTGTCTAATAAAAAAGTTAAATGTAAATAACACAATTATACTTCAATTATTTCTCCATTCAAAATGAAAAGATACTATCATTGGCAATGATTGGTTTCTGTTTATGATATCCAGATATCATAATATGTTGCATCATTCACAAGTCAAAACATGTACATCTGTTACATAGTCAAGTTATGTCCATGTTCTTATGATGAATTTGGTATAGTAATATAGTGAAAATAAACATACGCTGTATTTACATTTTTTCTTAGATAATATTTATATCGAAGAAATCATATGACATCTAAACAGAGTTGAACTCGGAGTTGAACTTCTAATATTTAAATTGAAAAGGCGAATATTAATTTAAATATTAGATGTTTAAATTTTAATAGTAACTGAGACACCATAATTTTAATCTTGTACCTATACTTATGTACAATTTTACTATATTTATTATAACTATGATGACCAGATATAAAAATTTAAAAAAAAAAAAAGCACATTTTATAACATTTCCTTGTCTGTTCATATTTTCCCAATGCATATTCTATTCTACCTAATTTTCCCATGTCATATTTCATATGTAATATCCTTCTATAAAAATTGTTTTTTTTTCATATGATTACCTATTCTATTTTATTATTATTATTTTCAACTATAAAAACTAGTTATTTGAAATTATAATGTGAATTCATTTGGTATAGGTACGGTTTTATGATGAATATACTTTTAAATTTAAGTAATTTAAAGTAAACTTAAACTAAAGTATAAATATTTAAATTATTTTACCATATCACCAACCAATCAGAATACTTACATTAAGTCAAATCATATCATTTAAATTATAAACATGTATTAGCCCATAATGTTTTAAAAAAAATAGTACAACTTCATGTAATTGACACTATTGTTATAGACACTAAGACATTAATTTAAAAAGAGTATATCTGGTCACCATAATTTTAATATAAACCAGAGATGGAAAACCTTTCTGTACTCGCGTGTCAAATTAAACAATTTTGTTGAATTGTATTTTCCTTGCGTATCAACTAATTTAGTGACTCATTTTTAAAGTTAAAAAATGTAAAAAAAAAAATTTGACAAATTTTGACAGTTGTGCGACTTGCGCGTGTCACTCCCTGATATAGGTTAGCCATATCTGACATAAACAGACAGTGTTATATAGAGATGAGAGCTCAGTAAATTTACCAGTAAGATTAGATTTAAGTGACTGATTAATTTTTTCCCTTTGTCAGATTCTCTTTTTTGCATGTTAAACATTCATTTTGGTATCTACCTTTGATATTTTAGTTGTAAGCTGTCAAGTAATTTTAGAAGTATGTAATGAATATATCTAGTAGATATAAAATTGAATTAGTTTGATTATAAATTTTCAGGTCAAACTTATTATTTAAACTTATTAACTAAAGAAAGCCAGTGGTCTGTACCAACAAAACCAGCATCTGAAAATACAGCCTCAACAAATTCTGGTCCTGAACAAGTACAATGTAGTCATTTATTGGTTAAACATGAAAAATCACGCCGACCCTCGTCGTGGCGGGAAGAACGTATTACTAGATCAAAATCTGAAGCAATTGATATCATTAAATGTAAATTATACATCTATATTTTGCTTATTATATTTTGATAGTTTTTAATAAAATTAAATATATCTTTACAGCTTATCGTGAACAAATTGTTTCCGGCAAAGCATCATTTGCTGAACTTGCCCAGAAATATTCAGATTGTAGTTCGGCCAAACGTGGTGGTGATTTGGGGCCATTTACCCGAGGCACAATGCAAAAGCCATTCGAAGATGCATCATTTGCATTAAAAATTGGAGAACTCAGCGAACCTATTCATACTGATTCTGGTGTACACATAATTTTACGTACAGCTTAGATCATGAATAATTGTTTTCTTTTATAATTCAAACTTTTACCTTTTCTAATTTATTGTTTATTTCTGAGACACAATAATATTATGTATTGGTTGCCTTATTTAATATTGATTGCCATTTATAAATATTTTGTTTTTTTATTTTCTTTTTTCAACTGCAGTAATTGTTTTTCTAGTAAAAATAATTATAATAATCCAAACAAAAATTTAGAACAGTTATAGTAACTAGATATTTTTGACAGTTTTTAAATATTATGCTGCTTATATTTTTTTATATATATTTTTTTTTGTTTTTAGAACAATATTGTGATATTTAAAATTAATCCAAACTGTCCGTTTCATAATCAGTTATATTCCCATTCGGTAAATGTTTCATGTTTAACTCAACTTTTCTTTGTGCTATCATATAAATCAACTGTTTTAACTGTAATACATTTTTATATTACAGTATTTTAAATTTCTATAATATATTTTTAATATTTTATTTGGTGGTTGTATACTTTTGACTATCTATTGTCAGTCATGATTTGTTGCCATAGTTATGGTTGCTAATTTTATCAAAAATATATTATTTTAATTTCTTTTTGGCATACTTGTGGAATTATCATTGTTTTAAATATTTTGTTTCGACATTAAATTAATCAACTCGTCTATTATTGTTTTGTTTTACATATACATATTATGTTTTATATAAAAACCGCATTAACTGCAATATAACCATACGTTATTTATAGCTCATTCAAAATAAGATTAGTATTAGGTGACAACTAGTTTGTCAACTGTCATGTTATGTTAACTGTTTCCCATGTTATCTCAAGACTAATCTTATTTTGAATACAGTCTAAATGTTTCCATTATTTTAAGTAATGTTAATTTTACGAATATTTTTATTCAACAATATTTTACTATAAATTATAATTTATAACTTAATTCATCTAAGACTCACAAATTACAATTAAAGTCAGAAAGCTATTAATGAAATTATTTATTTTATTATGAAAAATTAATATATAGCTAATACTTTTCATATAATTATCAAAGTTTGTTATCCTTTTGATAAACATTGGAATTAGTATTATAATTATTAGCTATTATTTTCATGAAACAGTCATGTGCATATAATTTGATTGCTAGTATCTAGGGTTAGGTAATGAGTAAGTATGTATACATAACTTAGAATAAAAATCAATTTGTGTCATAATTTGAGAACTTAATCTGTGATGTACCTAGTGTTTTTATTTGTGCAATTGAGTAGTAAATAATAAAATAATAATAATTATTAATTTAAAAGTTTTTTGTTAAATTGAATAAATTAATTGAGTTAGGTGATTTAAAACAATAGCTACATCAAAGTTTCTCTCTATAATGCAATTTGGATATCTTTTCTTTTTTTCAATTTTATTCAGGTAAATTGTGTTAGAACAATACTTTGTATTATTATGCATCAAATAATAGTACTAATTAAGTACTATTTGTTATTTATTAATGTACTTGGATTTATTTTCATAATAAATTAGTTGTAACTCAAAAGAGTCATTTAAAGACTTGACGTTTCCATCTATCATTTATATAGTTATTTTTTAAACATAATTTTTAAAATAATTTGGCTAGATTCTAGCTTTTATTTACCTATTGGCTACCTATTACAGACATTTGAAATGTATGATTTATGATGGATAAAGTTGTAAATAAAATACAGAGTTCTTCATGAGTTATTTTTACAGAAATGTATACTATCAGTAGTGTATAACAATAATACTAAAATAGATAT
This sequence comes from Aphis craccivora, assembly GCA_009835225.1. Classification (NCBI taxonomy): domain Eukaryota; kingdom Metazoa; phylum Arthropoda; class Insecta; order Hemiptera; family Aphididae; genus Aphis; species Aphis craccivora. The sequence goes on along the minus strand of VUJU01000203.1, from coordinate 102,999 downwards.
ACCCGGTGAATTGATTAAATTGTATATCTAAAAGAAATGGTAAACATTGTATTGTTATTATTGGAGTATGTTTCTAGTTTTATATTTGTTTTATCTATTTTATAATATCACTAATATATAAATCCCATAAAAATATATGAGACTATTTTTTTTTTGTGTAGAATATTGTTTCTTTAAATACTGAACAATTTGATTCTGCACAAATTGATATAGATAATACTTTTGACAAAATAAATCTAAACTCATCTTACTGATGCAAATTTTTAAAAAAATTGTCTGTAAAATGTAACAAACAAATAAACGTCTTACAAAAAAAAAAAATTGGTTAACTAAATATTTTGTAAATTATATCTTGTACAAAAAATCATCATAAATCATAAATATCAAATATTTGTTGAAAATCTTTAAGTACCTACCTTTATTAATTTTTGAATAGGTAACAAAAAAAACTAAAACGTCATTTTCAAAAATTGATTACCTAGTGTAAAAAATTCTATTTTCCATAAACTTGAATTTTGTTTTTCTTGCGTATGTTTATAAGTAGGTACTGAGAAGCTTTCAACTCTTAAAAATACAAACATAATCCAATGATTAGGTTTGGAATGGTATACCAGAACCAAGTCCAGAAACTTTCGATATTGAAGATTACCATAGGTAACACATTATTATAAGACCAATAGTTACATAATAATCATCTTTTTATTCTGCAGAAAATCAAATAAATAAGTAGGTACATCAATAAAATAGTTTTGAATGACATTTGAGAAAAAGTATAATTTAGAGCTAAAAGATTATGAATAACTAGTCAATTATTATTTATTTTCATCTTTCATGAACAATGAAAAAGTTAGGTGCCAGTTTGTATATACATTCTAAATAGTATTTAGTAGTTTTTTACTATTTTACCACACTATATTAAAATGAGTTTGGAATCATTGGTTTTGATGATAAATCGATAATGATACAATTATTCTGAACAGATTATTCTCTTGTGATGGTTAATAAAAACTATAGGTAGGTATACCTAATAGACAATAATAGAAGTTGCTAATTTTCAATATTTTTTTACAGTTATCTATAGGTACTTTTCTCTCTCCCTCTCTCTCTCTTCCTCGTGCTTATTGATAATTGATAAATGACCGAGAAAATCAAAAAATACCTCTTATTGATTTATGATTTTTATGTATTTACAAATATAAAATACCTATAGTATGTCAATTTTTTACACTAATAGTACAATATATTATTATCGTTGATAATATTAAATAGTAGTATTTACAACACAACCTCAAACATAATATTATATAGTACACAAATAAAATATTAAAATAGAATCGATTCCACTGTATACATAACTGCATTTACTGTCTAGTAGTCTAGTGTCTCAGTCTCAGTGTCTGCTATGTGGAATTTATAAAATATAAATTTATCTACCTAAAAATCTCTAGACTCTAGAGTAGGTATAGATTAACACAAAAGTTGAATGCCCTCAGCTCAGTCTTTAGACTACATCTAATTTAAAGATTAGAACAGTAAAATATACATTATACAATGCTATTATATATAGGCACCGATACTACATACCGTTAACCGTCTACTGACTACTGATATTTGTAATTTTGCTTTTATCAATTTTAAAGAGAAGTGCGTACAATTGTACAATAATATATACATATATATATTTATATTATTTTAAACGTTAAGTATAACATTATTAGCAAGCTGTCACAACAATTCGATTAAACTTTTGATTATACTCCATTATCACCGAAAAACATTTAAATAATTAGGATATTTATTCTAGATTGTGTGACTACCGCTAAACATTAATGATTTAATAGTGAGTACAGAGCTTACGATGAAAAATTAAACACGTGGTCAGTGATTTGTCCATTAAATTAATCAATTTTTACAGCATTAGTGTTGTTAATTTAAAATAATAACTTAGACGTTCCTTTTTTTTATTACTGCAATATACGAAACTGAGCAAAATAAAAAGTATGGTACTCCGTCAGTCGCATCAAGATTATTATATTTAAAGGAACATTTTATAGGCAACTTCATATGCATTCAAGATTATTTCGTAGTGTTAAAGTTTTAGATCATTTATTATGAATTATGATCTTAGGTAATCGTAAATGATCATGATTTGTTGTGACCTGGATTTTCTGGTAGATAAGTGAATCCAGATGGTACTTTTAGGAAGTAAAAATGTTAAATCCCAGAACTTTTTTAAATAATCGAGAAATATAGGTATAGGTATGTATAAAAAAAAAATGTGAATTTGTACGCATATCAGTTTTTGACAAAATTGACTTCATTCTTTTGTTGTAAATTTGTAATCTAAAAACAAAATAAATAACCATAAGTACTCAGAAGTTTTAATTTTCATAAAATGTTTATATTATCAGTTTATGTACATTAAAATTTTTAATATTTTTGACAATCTTTGAACTATTTATATAGACATTTGAATTTTCGATATTTTCAACTACTTTTATTTTTCTTCCTATACATATGCATACATTTACAATTTGTTTGCCCAATCAAAAATGGTTTGAAAATTTAATAGGTACAAAATAATTTTTGGGTTTTTTAAAAATGTAAATATATACCTATAGGCATGATTTTTTTTTTATAAGCTTTGAAGTTCAAATGTTGACAAAATTACGAAACGTCGCAAATAATTTTTTAGTTTAATATAAATTATAATATTTATGAAATAGGGAATTCTCACTATATTGCTACTTTGTCTTTTAGTAAATTTCTGAAATGGATGTATTAAATTTAGTTTTACAATGAAGTTCATGACATTTTAATATGTTGATTAGGTTAAACTGGTTTAAGGGTTCTATCTCTAAGATAGTACAAGATAAAAGATGACTGAAAATCCTATATACATAATAAAGCTATTATTACAGAATAATTTTAAACAGTTAATCAGGTTAATTTATTGTAAACGGAAATGCCTATATTTTTTGAAATATATATCTAAAATATCCCATGATTTAATGTTATTAGATAATATATCGTTTGATATTTCCAGAGTAGTAAGAGTAATTTCAGAGTAATAGTTTTTATATTATATAAAAAATAAGATTTTAAAATTTATGAGGGGAACTAATATTAATGCTTTGAGAACGGGATTGAGTTAATACTTCAAGGCTTCTAACTACGCATACGATCTGTTGGTACTTAAGAGCGGTCAAATCCCAAAAGTAAAATAATATATATTCTATATAAAAACGACTTGTCAGCCTCTATTTCTAAAGATATTTTATAGTACTAGCTAATATAGATAGTTAAATTTTTAAAAATAATAAATTTACCTACCCTATAACCCTAACCTACTTTTCAAAATAATCAGAAGAAACGACAAACTTTTCTAAATTATTATTTGTAAGACCGATAAATTTAACTCATAATGTTCCTCGAAAGTTGTAATAACAGATATTAAAAAATATAATATAATTCATACATATATTTAAATGAAAATGAACTATTTGTTATTTTATTGTAATTCAGAAACCATAAATCGTATGAGATTTTTGGTGTTATGTGATTTGTTATTATTTTCTATAGGTGTACACAATAAAATGTTTAAAATAATATTTAAACTAATTTTATGCTGTTTATACCATTTCCTATTTCATGTTCATGCCTTGCTAATGGTACATTGATCTTGACTTATAATAAATAACAAAAGTCTACTCATAATAATATATAAAATTATAAAATATATTACATTTTTTAATGCATTTAACATTGAATTTAAATTTGGTACATTCATTCTATTTTATGGAACAAAAAATACGTAAGTATGTGAAAATATTTTTATTTTTCAGGAACATACATTTACATTAAATATTGCAGTGTTTAAATTATTTGATTTATGTTCGAGGGAAATCTGTAATATGCACGAGTTGTTGAAAAATAATATGCAATATATTGCAACGGCCAGTATTATTTACTATAATATATGAGTATTAGTTTTTATTTGAAAAACGAAGTTTTGAGTAAGAACTTTTTAAAACACAAGATCATTATAATTATTATTATTATACATTATTATATCTATGAGGACTGAGAAGGTAAGATAAAAGATACCTGCAATATTTCATAATATATGCATAATATAATGTGTTTACCATATTGATTAAATGAAGGTCGATATTAATATTATATTATAATTCTATATTATTATTTTGTCTTTTTCTCTTGTCATCAAGGCCAAGGATGAAGGAATGTATCTACGAATTAAGATGAAATTATAAATGTTGCAGGGCATTATAAATTAATTAAAAAGTTAGCTGACACTGTTTAATTTAACTTTGGCCGAGTTTAAAATTTATCCATCTAATACTCTAATCATCATTTTTCGTTTAAAATATATTCAAATTATACCTGAGAAAATCTTGTAAAAATAAATCCATTCTCTGGGCGTAGATAGGAAATATTTTCGGAGGGGGGGTTTGGTCTAGATATACTTTAAATTTAATTCACAATATTTATTTTAAAATTGGTTTATCTTTAACTTCGGGGGGTGTTTGAACACCCAAAACCCCCCTTACCTACTCCCATGGTCCATCTGTTTCAAATCATTTACCACATCGACAAAAAGAAAGGAAAATGTATTTGTGATTTTTTAATGCAATGTTAGGTAAAATTGGTACATCTAATCGTTTCCATATCTTATTCCGTTGCATATTTGATGGATTAAGATCACGTAGTAGGATAAATAGAACAACCCTATTTTTCAAAAGCAGCCAATGGGGCGACACACTTGGAGGTTCTAATAAAATCAGAACTTCAATAGGGTACCTAATTATTAACTGTTTGTTCTTGATCGAGAATTGTATCTGTGGCGGGATTTGTATGTTAATGAGTGATGATATTCGTAGTAAAGGGCCTTGTAGTCAGTAGGTATACTGTTGTTTACTTATTTATATTTTTAAGAACATAATTATATGAAGAGTAAAAATAGCTCTCTCGAAGAGCTACTTGTGTTTTTTGCGATCTACAGTGATGGTGTTAGGAATTGGGAAGTACACTTACTATGAAATGGTTAACTGTAGGAACAGCGTGACAAAAATTGTAGGGGTAATATCTATTTAAGGTGTTTAAAGAAACTTTGTTTTGCCAATTTGCATTGGTAATTTTCGAATGATCCTGTTGTGTTATTATCGTCTATTAGAATATTCTAATATTTGTATTGAGATTAATTTTTTTGAAAATATTTCTTAGAGGGTCTATAGATGCTTACCTTAGTGATAAATATTTATATTATTTACATTGTACCTTAAAGTTTAAATCGATAACAATTTTTCAAGGTTTTTTAAATTATTACCTTACCAGAAATGTATTTAAGGATGGTAGTGGCCGGTGGAATAATGTCTATTCCTCCTATTATTATTTTTTTATCATATAATTTATTATTAATATAAATGTAATGTAATTATCTATTATTTTATTAGTTATTACTTATTTGAATTTGAAGCTTTTAATTTAAAACCCGGAAAAAGATGATCCATTATTATTTTAACTTATACATGAGTATTATATTAGATTATATACTTAGCTTTACAGTTTTAATAAATCACAACCTACATTTTCTGCAGTTAAATTAATAACAAAAAAAATCTCATGATGTTAAAATAAATCATTTCTCCTTTGTAATCTACGTGACGGTAAAATTGTGATATAAATATATATCTATGTTATACTTAAAATAGGACTGGTACTTATTATAAAGTATTATATGGTACCTAATTGAATTAATTTTCCTTATTCTTATGTTATTAGTGGAGTAGGTACCTATGTATTATAATAATTTGTGTACAATGTTTATTTTTCTGTTATAATATGTAAGCATTGAATAAATTGTAATAAGATGTAGAAGTTGCTCAATTGTTCAAACACTTGTTATCTTGGTCTCCGTCTCATACAAATCATACAATTAGGTATATATTTAAAAATAATATTATTATGACACGACAAAAACACTCGTCATGCAAATCAGTCATAAATGACTGTTAGGTGCTTAACTACGTGATTTTTAAACAAAAACATTTGTTACGAAAATAAAACAGAACACCGTTTTTGAGGCATCATAATAGGTAGGTAAGTATAGAGTACACATAGTATTATTTATATAATGTTTATTACCTATATGGTTTTCGATAATTTAAAATAATTTAAAAGCTTAAAATTAAAATTTTAAATAAACCAGTTTCGTTGATTATCGTTTGAAGTAGATAACAAATTGATTATACATGTGTGAAGTTATTTAAATTAAACACATTTTATACCATTTATAAGCTATAGTCAATATGTAGTAGGTATAGATACAATTAAAAACAATTTTTATTAAGAAAATATAAAACAATAAGTTATAAACTATATTGTCATTTGTCACAATAGGTATAAAATATCTATTATTTCTTAACATCATACTTCAATGTAACTTACTGTTTTATACTGTTGTTGTATTGAATATTGAATGAAAATTATTAATTTTTGAAACGTATCAGTGTTAAGTATAGTGATTAGTGAATATGATAAATAACGAATTGATAAACCTACTGGCTATTGGTAATGTATAATATGAGTACGACCTATAAATATAAATACTTGATTTATAATAATATTGTGTCTAAAAATGTAAAAATTTCGATACCTTATTATAATATTATAATGTACCTATTATGTTAGTGTATAATCTATCAGAGTATTGTGATGCATGGTCTAGTGGTTATCCAAATTAGTATTACATAAATTAAGTACGTCTTAATTAGGTACAGGTTGGTTTTAATTAAATTAAGTATTAATTTTATAATAGGTACTAAAATGTCGATTAAACCATATTAATGTAGATATACCTAGGTTAATATTAGGTAACTAATTTTCCAACATAAAACTATTTATTATTATTTATTATTTTTTTTTATTTTATAGCATTATATATTTACTACAAAAGCCAACTTTAACTTTTAAGTGTACCTATGTTATGTTATTTCAATAATTACATAATAATATTATATTAATATACTATGATAGTGAAATGTGATCACTGATTATACAATAAACATATTAAATTATTTAAGTATAATAATATTAGTAAATTATTAAACGGACTATTATAAAGTTAATCATAATTTAAGAAAACACTATATAACTATAAAACTAGCTTATTGTAATAGTTTATTAACTAGAACCAGATTTAAACATAAAAATTATAAATAATTTTTAACGTTTTGAAATTATATTATGTTATGTAAATGAATTATTTTAATAAATTTATAAGTGAGTAAACGAAGCATTATCATAAAGAAATATGAATTCTGGGTCATCAGAAAAACCAAACCTCCCGGGTCCGTCGCTACAGATGTCCATACCAAAAAGAAATAGATACCTATACATTCAAAACCACTATTTCTGCGGTATCCATAAATAAACTATTGACCGTTTTGGTTTTCCTGACGTTACTAGGCGCCTACTTCCTATAAAGTAGATGAACAGATTTTTAAAACCTTGAATCAATTATTATCGTTACGTGTAAGGAAAATATTGCAGGAAACTTCAGCTGTAACAGAATTAAGCAGTTAAATTTAAATTTTCTATTTTGAAACAGGTTTTTGCCTGAAGCACTATTGAAGATTATAATTTGATGTTGCATATACCTACATATTATATACAAATATTTTATTTTTACCAAAAACAGATTTACCTATAGACCTATATTTCAATAGGTTTAAAGAGTTGTGTTTATAAAAAAGTAAATGATGTAAAACTACAAATAAAAAAGGGAAGCCTTCGATAAAATAATATAAATGCTGTCGTCACTTTCTCTAAAAATAAATTAAGAGTTAATAAACCTAAGATAAGAAAAAGTGTCGATATAAAACTACGTGCGTGTTGCGTTTAACCATCTATCTATATAATACATATTATATTTAAATGTATAGAATTAATTGGTACGTGTCATGAAAATGTATATTATCTATTTAAAATATTGTAAATTAGTTGAATAAAAAGTTGGGTTTTTGATTTGTTGATAATAACTGTTTGTACTTTTATAATTCTAATAATATATTAGTTTAAAAACAATTAAATAATAATTATGCAAATTTATAGTAGTGATGATGCACATCATACTAGTAATTTTGATTTTATGTTATATATATGTATGAGAATAAGCCTTAGAAATAGAGGCACTGGATGGAACTAAAATTATATTTATTTATCTGTGTTCGGGTAAATTCTTAATAAAATACATACAAAATATTACTTATAATAAAAAATTAGGTTTATTAAAAAAACAATAACACGAGTATAGGCATTATTTAAGTTTGATATTGTACCTTTATATAAATAAGTATACTCAAGAATCGTTTTAAAAATATTTAAGTTTTTTTTTTGTCCCATTTATAAAATGTTCTGTGGTGGTAAAAAATTATTTTTTACAAATAAAATCTTCCGTATTCACTATAGATATTGATAAACAGATGATTTATTCACAATTATTTTAATGCATCTAAATTGGATTTGAAACGAGTAACTTCTGAAATATTAAACTTTATGTGACTTAATGTACTAAGAATTATAGTTCATAATAATAAGCCTTAAAAATATGGAGTTAATGATGACAGTTAGATCAAAATTTATTAATAAGATGTTATCGGATTATAAGTTTCAGACAGCTATCGTGAGACTAAGTCAAGGGAATAAAAATATATAGAAAAGGTAAATCGTGGATAATAAGTAATAAACTAAAAATATAAAAAATGTTAATTTAAAATATAATTAATTTAATTATTAAAATATTAAAAAAAAAAAATAGTACCAGTTATCGGCTTTTATTTACGTTATTATTTCATATTTAATTAGTGCTTAGTCGCACTATTATTTATGTCTTTCAATTGTAAAATTAAAATTAAAACAAATATGGAGAAGGTGATGAATATTTACTATTATAATTAATAAACTATACAACTACTATAGTATAGAATTTAGAAACTTTCTTTGCCAAACAATTTTATTTATTTTTTAAACAATTTCTTTATATTTATTAACGAATTAATTTATATTATACATTGTAATTTAAATATGCCATACCCTTAAGCATTTAACAGTTAACATAAATATTTAGCAATTTATTATACAGCGTCTATTACGAAAAAATTTTTATCTATATCCTTTTGGTTCCAAAAAAATTATATAATAATAAGCTTATATCTTATAAGATTATACTTATATCTGTTAATTTAGAGATTATTTACCTTTTCTGGGACACGGATTGAGATATAAACAAACCACTAACTCTTATGCTCATCCAATAAAAATCAATTTTTTTTTTTTATCATTAGTAATAATATTATAAAAAATGATCCCTATTTAATAATATGATTTTTATTTAACGTAGTTTATTTATAACGAACACTGTAGAAAATTCAAACTCCCGAACTCATGTTCCAGTATGTTAGTTACTCATCCAGTGTCATTGACAAATATAATCTAAAAATATTATTTTCTCGGATACAGCTTGCACATATGAATGTACGACAAAATTGAACACCATTTTTTTTTTATCCAAAACCTCGGTTTTTATAAATTAATTACCTATATCATCATTAACGATGTTAGAATAGTAGTGTAATCAACCGTAAAATAACACGCGTAATAGTTAGATAATATCCATTTACATGTGTATCATATACGACGAATATATTATCAATATACAAAGTTAAATTTTAATTAAAACAATCTTTGTACTGCAGAATAATAGGCATAATACTCGAACCTAACGCACGGAAGGTATTCGCGAGTGTTTTAAACGATTAAATAATAATAATAATAATAAATAGTTTTCGGGTTATTTGAAAAAAATTTAGAGTCGACTCCCGCAGATGAGTTGGAGTCGACAACCTCGACAATGACGATGATTTTGATGATATATTACGGATATGGAAAAAAAACTACTCAAAATACACTAAATAATGTCATGTAGTAGCGTATTATATTAATATATAATATGAAACGAATCATTATTGTTCATATACGTACGAGAGCACGTCTAGTCGATGCGAAGTGCATCATCGTATTACACATATATATACATGATAATATACCTACCTACGCGTGCACATGACAAGATTCGCAATGAACTTGTACCGCGCTCGTATGTCACCCCCCCCACCCATCCCCCCGGGGGGTCATCGTGCGCGATATTTAGACAGTCTGGCGTCCGCGGCGGTGGGGGTATTGGCGGCGCGCGCGTGCGGTCCGTGTCCGACTCGTCCAGTCGGTGGTACACGCGGTCTGTGCCGGTCCAACTCCCCTGCGACACACGCGCCTCGCGTGTTTTCCCCCAAAAAAAATTCAAATATTATCGCCACGAATCGAAATAATACATCGGTCGTAATCTCTTCGTACGGCCCGTACAATACACAAATAATTGTTTTTTTAAATATATATTATGCTACATCATATTATCGGTATTATGTCAAATTTAAAAATTTCGAGTCCAAGCGCGTGTTGTCGCATCCGCATCACTGTCCCGCATCGTCGTTTTTAGTTTCGTTTTTTTTTAAGCTTTTTTTCGCCTCCCCAGCGGTTCTTTTTTTCGCATTTTTTACCTCCCAAAATCGTCTCACGCCAATTTAATATATTAAGTAGGTAAATATTAATAAGTATATAATATCTCATCGGTATAATCACACAATGAGTCCGAAAATATCGGTCCGGGCTCCAACGGTCAAGTGGCCGTTGATCGTGACATTGTCCGTCTTGTCCGCTGCGATCCTCGTGGCCGCGATCGCGTGGACGGCGACCGGCCATCTGCAATGGACGTCCTCCGAACGTTTCGACGGCTCGGTCACGGAATTGGTCATTACCGTCAATGACACGGTCGCTACTGACTTCGACGGAGTTTCGCAATCTGGTAAGTACCTATTTGAGTATATAACTTGGTATACCAACAATACTTGACTTACCTACTGTATGTTGGTACTCATACAATTTCACGACTAGTTATTATATTGGGGGCCGAAATAAAAAACAATAATAATAAAGCATTAACACTTATTGTACTTGTTTAATACAATTCAAATGCGTAAGCAAATAGAATTAAACAATTTTATGTATACCACCGTAAACGTACAATAAGATCGATTTTATGATTACGATTGCACTAGTTTTTATAATTATTGTGCATATTTATTAATAATTTTTCCAAGTATATAATTAATTAAAAAATAACTGCAAAAAGTAAAACAAAACTATTTTTTTAATAAATTTAATAGATGAAAAACATATTTTATTTTATTGCTTTAAATATACCTAATACAATAGGTTTTTTTTTTATATATTTTTAAGACATTTTAAATTAAGTATACATATTTTATTTTTATGGTAGGTGTAGTAATAAGATTTCGAAAGTTATATCTAAAAGTAGAAAAAGCCCTACAGAAATTATACTTATAGCTATTTAAAAAATAAATTTGAACTAAATTATACTCAATAAACGTAGGTGTAATGAGTGGCATACATCTTATAGTTGGCTGAGATGTTGTTTAAAATTTAAAATTTAAACACATAGGTATATAAATATTTTTATTTCTTATAGATCTGGTTTTAATAAGAAAAAAATAACTATAGTACCTAATTTTACATAATAAGATGGATTTAATACAGTCAAATATCTATCTTCCATTAAGTACAAGAACATCCCTACCTGGAAATAATTGTACATATTACTGTTTAATAAAGTTAATTGATTAATTGTTTGTTACAATATTGTTGATTTATTTGTATAAATCAAGTATTTATTTAGTTTTGAATATATTTTTTGAGTTGAAGAAATATCACGATTAAAATATATTAACATACGATAAAAAGTATTATATATTTCGGATTTTAAAGTATAATTTATCGTATCGCACTCATTTAAACTACTGCAGGTTTATTAAAATTAATAAATTTATATTTAGACTGTGGTAAAAAAAAACTTGTAGACTGCTTGAATTTTAGTTAGTAAAAAAATACGTTCTATTCAGAAGAAAAATTAAATAGTTCATTATGTATTCAACATAAAATTTGTTCGTAAAATGTTGTATTATATTGTTAGATATAGTATTTTTTAAATAACATTTAAAAAAATTATTGCCAAAAACGTAATTATTGTATTCTTAGATTCATTATTTATGTTACATAATGCTGTTATGACCTACATGAATAACCAATATAATATAACTACACGTATGATCTATGTTTATGAATTTAGGATAATTATATAACATTATACATTATTACATTACATTACACATAATTTAAATAAATCAATGAACTACTTATTAAAAATATAAACCATTCTATTCTTCAAATTGAATAAGAAAGTTATAATAAAATTTTAAATATTGTAAGTAGCCAGGTAGGTTTTATATATAACTATTTATTAATAAGTATTATATTTTGTTTATTTATTATAAATTTAATGTAAAAAATATTACAAAATTATATTGATATAAGTTGTGAGTACTGTTTAATCAAAATAATTTTTATTTTTTATTTTTTTAAATAATTGCAAAAAAATAAAACTGCATTAAAATTATTGGTTTTTAAATTTTAGTATAAATTATTCCGAATATATTATTCGAATTAAATTAATTTTTAATGTTTAGGTAATACGTTTACTTAAAACAAAAACCTATTTTTTATTTAACTTTAAAGTTTATATTATTAACGGTACGTACCGCATAAAATGTTGAACACGAAAATAGATAATATATTTTAAATCTTCTAAGCATTATTGCTAAAAAACTGTTTAACTTCAAAAGAAGGTTATTATTTTTTTTTTAGATAACTATAACTAACAGTTTATAGGTATGTCACACATCGTATGTGCATATTTTTATACTTTGATAATCGCTATAATTGACTATTATAAATAAATATGTTTTATAGAAAATGATGACGCTTATCTAAATAGGGCTGTTGCATAGACCTTGACAGTAATCTTAAGGAACATTTGCAAATAATATTCTAACTGATTCGGAAACTTTTTTTCTTGTAAAATTGTATTTTTATCTTGGCGTAATGCCATGATACATACCTAATCATTTCTTGCAGACATTTTATCGATGAAATGTTGATGTACTATTTTCACTATTTTAAATCCTTTCACTACCATTCTTTTGAGTTTTGATAATTAAAAGATTATTTGTTACTAATTGTTGGAATCAACTTTCAAATAGTTAGGTACATTATAATGGTTTATTGAAAACTTATTTTAGTTTATCGTTAAAAAAAAAGAAAACAAATATTAAGTAATACAGCGAGTGATCTGGATTTTAAAGGATCTGACAAACGCTATTTCAGCTATACATATAGTTTTATTCATTCAGAAATACACAATTTTAGTGTACCTATCTATTACTAACATGTCATCTCTCGCGCATACTCATATTATAGAAATGAAATAAATAGAGCTAAATTTCATCACGAGATCAACAAAGAATATGAAGTGTTTATGACATAAAATATCTGATCCCACAAATTAATGTTGACTTGTAATTTATTTGTTTCATAGGAAGCAAAATATAATATTTCTTATATAATGTGCGTATTATATTTATTATGTTTTTAGTACATCTTCTGGGTTATGCAAATATTAATATTTTTCTGGAGTTTATTATTTACAATGATGTATCGCGTCGACAAGTTTGTTAAGTCTGATTATCCGACATATGAATGTAGTTTTAAGAGACAACTAGGAGACGTAGGCGTGGCTTGCATGATCACTAAAATATCGTTCTATGAACAAACTGTTTCCATTCAATAAGCAGACACAGCATACTAAGTTTAAGTGTACATCTAGTTGTAAATATATTATATCGAATTGGCAAAGGATAATAGGTATGTTTTATTTATAAAATATTCTTATGGTAATCAAAGTTGTACAGAGAAGTTTTATGTTAATATTTGAATTGCTATTGGTAAATGGTAATACGTTAACTTAAGCTGTTGTTATTCAATATCCCAATATGAGTTCATAAAAAAAAAACATCTGCGGTTTTATTTCCAGATCGTAGTATTTGAAAATGAAATTATTTATAAAATGTTTAAAATTATTTTAAACAATGATGAAAAATACTAAAATTGTTTATATGCTGAAAAACTTATTTCAATGTAATTTAATTTAGAAAAGTTCAAAAATAATAATATATTTTAACTAAAAATAATTATTTATAATTCATACTGTTATAATTTTATTTTTATCTAAATAATTTAATACAATTTTATAGTTTTGGTTTTATTGCATTGTCTTATTCTTCCATCCCTCCCCCTATTGAGTCTATACCAAAAACCTTTTACTAAAACAACACAAATAATTACCTTATACAAATACTATTTACATTTTATAAAACTATAGCAAATTATAATGAGTATAATAAAAGTAATCTTTTATCTTAAAACAATATATTTTTGTGTTTGCGTTGTACTGATCAAAATCATAATATTGTCTAAAATTACTATTATATGAATTACAAGAAAATTTCCAGCTATTCATTAAAGTATAATTTTATTTTATAGTGTTTACATTTCAGTGGCTAGTATTTTATTAATTTGGTTATAGACTTAATACCTTTAGTACGTGTTATGATCTGTGCAGAAAATCCTCAGGCAGCGATTTTATAAAAACAAAAAATATAATAATTTATTTTGAATAAATGGTTTTAAATTTAGATACCATAAAATATTTAAAGGTAGTAATAAATGATGGAACAACCTCAAAAAAGAGAAAAAAAGTAAAAGTCATAGCATAATATTAAGCGATGAAAATGAAAATATTAAATAACATAAATTCATGTCTTGAGTAGATAATAAGAGTTATAAATTATAAGTTTAAAATATTTAAATATAATGTAATAATTTAATATGAGCAAAACATTTGTTATAATTAGTTATTTAAAACTCTTAAATATACGCAACTATAAAATTACCAGTGAGGTAGATCATTGAACATATTTTTTAAAAATGAATTAAATAAGTGTTCATGTACAAATTAAAATTGATAAGTTATGAATATTATAAATATCATGATATCATAACTTCACTACGATATATACTTTGTGGTTTTTGTAATTTCAAACATGTCTAGTTACTTGATTTACATAATTGTTTCTATTAAGAGACAACTGTTTCTAGTTTATAGACAATAATATATGTAAATATCGTATTTCACATAGGGGCAAAATTATGACTTACTATATAGTTGCATGTTGCATTGCAAATTGCAATTGATAACAATTTTTTAGTGCATTCGAAATAAGTATGAAATGGCGATCTTGGGAAGTAATTCGTATGCAGTTAAATTTGTATTCGTACGATATACTAATTAAGAAATTACGATTAAAGAAATGCTTGGTATAGATATTCGCACAGTAGGAGGCTTTTATTTTTGTAAGATAGTATAGTTACATCCATGTATTGAAAAAATGTAAAGATACTTCATAATGGAGTCTCCGAAATAATTAAGTCAACATCTACAGAATTAAGAAAGTTTTATTGTTGTTAGTTATGAAATTAAAATGTAAATTATTTTTGACAAATGCATGATTAATATAATAACATACCTATACGAATCGGAATCGCCATTTATATAAAATCGGTTAAAACGATATCTACAATTGATTTAAATGGTTATCAAGAATATAATTTATAAAATAATGTAATTACCTATAGCGTCGAGATATAATTCGAAGTTCTAGTTTAATATTAACAATACTATTATAATTGATAATATTATATTATGTAAACAGAGACTTGTCAATATTTTAACTCATCAAAAATATGTTTGTTAATACTTTTCGTTTTAGTATATAATCTTTTTATGTTACCATTTCCGCACATTTTTTGTTTTTTAAATTTTTTCACTCTGGAAATATTTACATTCAGTAAATTCATTATAATAGTATAGCTTTATAATTATTATTTATTATTATTTATATTATATTATTTTTATTGTTTTGTTTTTTTTTAAATAACACCACGCGTTACATCATGTGTCAAACACCACTCAAATAGTAGTTGTAGTGGTATAATGTGAGAGATACGTTCACCGAACAAACTACTAAAATATACTTATGTACAGTAATATAAAATGTATAACAGTATTACTTTCATGACTGCATCTGCGTGAGGTACGGACATTGCATATTATACCTATACTTCATTTAACACATTACGGCACACTGGCACTGCGTTTATACGTTTGCGGCTGTCAACGCAAAGTCAGCGGATTGCTGACGCTGAACGACGGCCCTAAACATATTATGCACACGAATGCAATTTATGGTGGCGAATTTTTTTTCTTTCGACCCCATAGTTTAATTATTTACATATAACGTTATTTATATATACAGGATGTTTGGATGATTTGTTAACATGGCTACAGTAATTTTTTTTTTTTTTTTTTATATAGAATTAGAACTTTGAAAAACCTACTGTTATAATAAATATATAACAAATTTATAATATAAAATTATTTGATATTTTTTAGTGATTTTAAATTTGTTTTATTGAAAATCTATACATTTTTTAAATACAACGTTTTTATTAACAAGCATTTAAAGTTTAGATGTGCGAAGAAAAACATCAAGCAGTTAAGAGACAAGAAGGTGCTCTCCAAAAGTTGTACACCACCCGTTACTCTGCTCATCAACATTTTAAATTATTATTATTAATATTAATAATTTATTCAGTATTCAATGTTTATTTTAAACATCAACTATTTTAATTATGTATTTTTGCTTCTTAAACTAAAATTGCAGATTGTTGTTAAAAAAAGTATTTTTTTATGAAGAAATGTTGTGTTACACTAATATAAAATACTGTTAGTATAAAAACATTTTTTCTTTAAAAACTCTAAAATTTATTTGGGAAATTTTTGTAGCCAGTCGAATAATTCACCCCGTATATACAAATATATACACGTATATAATATTCAATAAAAAACGAAAAAATATAATATGTTCACTGTGAATTCAAACAGATTTGCATTTTGTGCCTGTACCTGACATATTATTATTGCTTTAGTAGATAGAATTGGATATGTTTTCATGACAGTAAAAAAAACGTATGCCGGTTTCATTGACAGTTTGACGATGGTGTACGACGAAAACTACGTCTTGTTAATATTGCTTTACGAAGATGCGATCGGTGTAGTGTTATTCAATGTTTTCTATTTCGAGTTTTCTCTTCCGAAGTGTGACAATGAAATGGTTTTAACGATCATCGCTGATGGCTTCAAATATTTCACAGCGGCGCTCTACGTTGGAAAATACCTACTAACTAGAAAGATTAGAAGAAAACACTTCTGCTGATACAAAAATATAAAATTAATTAACTCATATGGTTAATGATTATGTTATTTAAAACAAATAGGTATTAAACTATATATTATATATTTAGTTGATATTAAAAGTGTGAAAATTGTTTCATATATATTCGTTAACATTTTAAAAGCAAAAGTTTAAAAATGGTATTTTTATCGTTATCTATCTAATTTAGAGTATATAAATATTATCTATTCAGCATTATTGATATTGAACGTTTAAAATTTAATTAAAATTTATTTCTGCATGCGATTTTAGCAAAGTAAAAAATACATTTTAAATTTCAAGTACAAGTAGAACTTTTGAATTAAGAAAATATATTTATTACCATCATAATATATTTACAAATATTATTCATGAACATATACCTAGTTAAATCGAGGAAATGATTATTGTAGGTACCTATATTAATATACTAGGACACTAGGTTTAATTAGTATACTAACTTTTAATGATATTTTTTTATTTGTGTTTACTAAAATAGAAAAATAATTAATAAGAATCTCACCACACATCATAAATAATTTACTGGCAGTAGTAAAAGGAAACATGTTGGTTTTATTTAAAATGGAAATAAATGTTATTTATAGCTTGAAATAAATTTAAAATAATTTAATTAAAATTATGTTTTTTATTATCAAGTAAAGTATGAATAAGATGTATTAATATTATCAACTTATAATTTTTCGTATTTATTTATGTCTGACTTTTTGTATGGAAACAACGTAACAATAATTATTTGATTCAAAAGATCTAAAAGTAAAGTAATTATTATTGGACCCACACAAACAATACACAAGGAAAAAATAATTAGTTTTGTGGTACGATGCAGCCACAAAAAGGTTAGACTTATGCTCAAGTATTAAAAATTAAAATGTATTATTTAAATCAAAAGTGTATACACGAATAACACAATACGCATAGGTAATGTTTATTGTGTATGTTGTCTGCAATAGGTTCCTCTTAACCTTAAATTGTTGTCATTGATAATATGTTATGTATATATATATAAATGTAATATATATATATATATATTATTTTATTATAATATATTGTTTAGAAATAGTCTACATAAGAGAGTACAATTACTCTGGCCATAACTAAATGCTAATTTAGAAATTGATTTTATAATTAACTTCTATCAAATGAAAATATTAGAACATGCATATAGATAGGATACACATATCGAATGTATTGAATCTTTTCAACAGTGAGTCACAGAGTATTATACACATCACTATATGATTATTATTATACATGTGCATTGTGCACACTGCAACCCCATACGAGCTGATTATGTATAATATACTATACTCGTATATACGAGTATATTATGGTCTTACATATTTTATACGTTAAACTTAAATTATTCCGTTTGTTACCGACTCATTAGTCTGAAAAATATATACTTTTTTTAGACAATTATAAAGTTTTAAAAGTTCCACAGAAATCTATCTATTGATTTTAATGCTAATCAATAATTTGTACTATTGAGATATCATTATTTTTAATCTTTTCTGTGGTTAATAGTTTTATAAAATGTAAGGAAAACTACCAATTACTTACTGTAGAAATATTTTTATATTACTATAAACTGTGCACTGGTCTGTACAATTTTTTTTCGAATGTGTATTGATCGAGTAATTTATCATACCAATTACACGTTCATAAACTTTAAACTTTTGAAATATTTTTAGAAGTAAATATAAAAACATAAGACACTGAATAACACAAAATACTTTTTAAAAATACAACTGTTAAATTAAGTGTATAATATTGCTTATATTTTATATTTGTATGTATGCCTACTTATAGCCTATGTGCTAAAGCGTTTTTAGAAAAATATCAATATCGATGTATCGCATATTTGATTATTTAAATAACAATAGTTACCCCTATTTTACTAATGACGAAAAAGGGTTAAAAATAGTCTTCTCACTAATTATTAATATAGTAATAAATATTCATCAAAAAGTTAACTGTTTATAGAATAATATTTGTTTGTAGTTATGACATTATTCTACATAGCTAGATGCAATATGAATTAAAAATAGTCGAATGTCAGATGACATACAATGTCTATACCTACCTAATCCATGGGGAGTAGTCTAAAAGTTATTATTTATACACAGAAGTCTTACATATGACTGTAATTTGTTCACGTCAATGATTAATGGTCAACAATGTAAAATGGACCGAAAAGAATAAAAAAAAAAAAAAAAAAAAACAGCGTGAGCTGTACAGACAAAACAACAGGTTTCATTAATTGTTTGGGGTTATAATACGCGGTAGGTAGTAAACAAACGGATACGAGTTTACCCCGATGATGATACACAGACAGGAGGAATATTTCGTAAAGTGTATAATATTATGTATGGTCGACCGTTGAAAGAACATAAATCATGTAGTCAAAAATTCAAGAAATAATATAATATTTCACTCAGTAATGAACGTCGTGTGTGAAGAAAGTCGTTTTCAAAAAAAGTTATTTCAATTTAATTTGTTGTATACTACTCTTTATTATTATTATATGAGCATTGAGTGCTCCCTGCGTATGAATATGTTTTTTCTTTTTTTTTTTTTTTGAACCAACGTTACAATTTATGTCACAAACTCACAACCACATCCGGCCAATGCGTAAAATAGAAACTTGAAACTTTGTATGCTTACAACTAGATTTTTCTCATCGGTTAGTTTTTTCTATTTTATTTCTTTAATAATGTTATGAATACGTATAATACACATTTTATTTGCCTACTTTTAGAAAAATGTGAATATATGCTTAATAATAACTATATTAGAAATATTCAAATATTTACAATACATTTAAAATTGATTAGGTATATAATATTACCTACATATTTTTTTTTTAGTTAAAAATTATGAAATCCTTGAATCATTTAGAGGGGTAAAAATATTATTACTTTACTATTTTGTTTTTTTAATAAATAAGCAAACTAACAAATTAAAAACAGGAAAACTGTAAAACATTTAAACATGAATGTAACTAAATAAAATTATGTTTTTAGGATACAATGTTAGTTTTAAAGTATTATATATTTTTAATCATTTTATATTCTCTATGAATGGAAATTTTATTAAGTATATAAATCACTAAGAATATTTAACATTTTGAAATATTCCAAAAAATTTTTGTCTTTTATGAATATAATATAAAATCAGATTATTTGATATGACATAAAATACAAGTAAAATATTTTTAATTTAAAATTTAACGGAAAATTAGGTCATTCAATAATATCCAAATTTCGACAACTCTCTATTTTTTTATTAACTTATTCATAAACGCAGACAGACTGTAAGTTACCATTGTGTTCATGAATATATTTTGTTGTAGAAATAAAAAAAAAAATTAAAATGGTACTAATCTCTTAGATTATTGTTTTTTTACATTTATTTACTTACCTAAATTTAACTAATAGCATTTACCATGATTTGCGTATGAAGTTATTGTCTTTAGGTATGTAATTTAGTCGAATCAATATTTTCAATACCATGAAAATACGTTTTATCAAAAGTATTAAAAAATGCTATTTATTAAAATAAATAAATAAAAATCAATAAGTATATTATAGTAATAACTAAATAGAAGCATTATAATATTATTCATGATTTCATTTTTAGAAAAATTTAGTTTTGTGTTTGTGAACATTTTCACAAATTTCTATCTATATTTCTTGGTAAAATATTTTTATTTATAAGCAGAGCCGTGCCGTGGGGGACCTAGGGGGCATGTGCCCCGGACGTATGGTTTAAACTGTTAAAAGAGGGCGCCAAAATTTTTTTTAGAATATTATAGGGGGCTAATATTTTTAATTTTGCCCCGGGCGCTAAATCTTAACGGCACGACTCTGTTTATAAGTATTTCTATACCTATGCTTTTAGTACATATACGTTAGCTGTATTAATCTATAATAATAAATAGTAAATAATTTGGTACAATCATAATTTTAATATTTTTTTTATATACCATATTATTAAATCTGTAATGCATAATAATATACAGTTTTAACGTATTTGAATATAATATATTAACATATACAAGTACTTAAATCATTTAAATACATATTTTATGAACCATTGCACATTTATTATGTCAATTGTCATTTAAGAATGTTCATAGATTGTATTTTACAATATTATATAAAGATTTATTTTCATGATTATTAATTATTGATTAATAGTTTATCGAGATTATACATTGTACATGATTTTATACGTATCTATATTTTAGATATATAGCGATTAGTTTAGTTTAATAAACACTTTTTTTTTAGATTTAAAATTAATTTTATATCTTTTTTCAGTCTTTTATGCTTGTTTATATATATATGTTATATAATATAAACATTTTTTTTTTTTGTTATCTAAGCAATATTATTACAGCAAGTGAGTAGGTATCTAGTATAATATGACATATGTACCTATTACACATACACATATACACATACACTAGTATTTATAGAATACTGTTGAATAAGAATAATAAGTAATCACAGTAGTTCTTATCTCCGAGTTCTGACTTACATACGTACATAAATTATTATACACTAATATTATGTCGAGTTGCATAAAAATTTGATTAGTTTAATGATTCACTAAAATTTATTGGACCAATATTATTGACCACTAAATCATTTTTAAGGGACTATTAGTTGACTACCTGTTGATTGATTAAGAGCTTATTAATATAGTTTCTACAAACCAAAATTAAACTTTGCCTTCTTTAAATTAACTTTTGGTATTAAAATTATAGTGTCTGTAACATATTATCATACCATTTTTCTTATAATATATTATAAGAGAAAAAATATGACTTTTTTTGGTTGAAATATAGCTATTCATTAAGGACGTTTCTGTTTATTTTGAATAAAAAAAAATACGTGTAGATAACAAATAATAAAACTGTATAAAACACTATATGTACCTAACACTAGTAACTTAGTATTCGAAACGAAATAAAGATCAATTAAATAAAAAAACTGAGTACATAATTTGCATTCACCTTTTCGAAATACGCTCTCAAGTGCGTGCAAATTATTATAAAATACTCCGGTACACGAAGCACAGTCATAACGAAAGAGAGCGTTGACTTTTATCAGATAATATTAAAGAAGTCTACTATGTATTTTTTGCTAACAATTTTAAATAATATTTAATGAGCGTATAAAATATACCTTATCAAATGATTTAATTTTAATTTTAATTTACATTTTAACTAGTAAATATCTTTAAAAATCAACAATTATTATAAGTAATCAACGCGAATTTGAATATAGTTTTAATAGTTTACAATTCCAACAACATTTAATTTAATTTTAAATATACTATATATTAATTATATAATATAAAATGATTAGATATAATTTTTTATTATTATTATTAAAATTATTTAATATATATTATAAGTATTAGCTATTATATTTAAGAGTGCATAATATGTAGTTTCGCAGTCGATTATTAAATGGTAATAGATTAATTTAGATATTATGACTCAATTAAATAATTAATAGGAGTAGACATTTACTATAATTTGGCGATGTAGACGTCCAAAATGTATTAAAAAAAATAATGAATAATTTATATATTTATAATGTAAGTATCTATACCTACAATATAGGTTATACCTATTAAGTTATTATAAACTAAATCTACTTTATTTTTAAATATAAATATTTAATATGTAATACGTTTATTTATTGTTGAATATGTTAACCTATGCAGCTGAGAAAATCATTAAAAATTAATATTATTTTCATAATTTAGTTGATTTTCAAAAATGTGTAGTTATTTTTATAATATTGAAAATTAAAAACTAATACTTACTTATTTTTCATAATGATCTAGTATAACTATATATTTTATACTATTCATTACGGGTACGACGTATTTAAAAGAGTCAATATTATTATTATATTATGTAAAGTCATTTAATTTTCTAAGTCGAAATAGGTATACTATCTTATTTATTATTTTATACTATATTATAGTCTATAAAATAATTTCATAGTATTTTGTTGAATGAGATTTAGAATCCAATGAATGAATGAAAAAAAACAATAGCTTAATGTTCAGCATAAAATATGGTCAGCGTTTCATTATTACCTAGAACCAGCAGTTAAAATTATGGAAAGGAGAGAAAAATTGTCGGCTAAGCCAAATTTTACAAGCAGTGTTATCGGATTCGTCCTTAAATGAAAAATGATTACTGACAAGGTCAAGTGTGACTATCGTAATTAGGTTCGAAATTTACGAAATTATATTTTAATATACACAAGACGCGCACACACACTACACACACACACACACATATATATAGTCTGTAATTTTAATACAATCATGAAAGCTAGGTACATTTAGGTAATTTTAAAAAACAAAATTTAAAATTTGAAGATTTTCTACGTACCATGAAAAAAAATAAATTTATTTAATTGACTAATGGTAGACCAAGTCGAATTTTTTTTATTATGAAAAATATTACTTCGCTGTCCCTTCTATTAACTTTTTATTTCTTTATTTAAAATTTTAAATGATTTGGATTATTTGCATACTCGTATATTCTCGTATAAATTACAAGTGTTCATAAATGAGTCTAATATATTTACAAAATATTAAATAAATAAAGAACTAATAATTTCATCGTGGGATAAAACATAAAACTAATTTCTTTTCATTATTGTTTTTCATCCATCAATTTGGAAATTCAACGGTATTTAAAAAAAAAATAAGTGGCTTTAAACGAAGTAAAAGTTGAGCATAATTTATAATAGCTTGATGACAACATCATAAGATTAAAAAATTCCAAGACATTGCTACAAGAGTATTATATATACTGTACAGATTTCTATAGCAGCGATTGAAGAACGGCCGCAGACTGTATAATATTATAGGTACTGTACATAGTTGACTGTACGTTTTATAATTAATTATTTTATTTATGTAATGTGTTCAACATTATTTTGCCATATAATCAAATTTAGTTTGTATCTTGATAAATTGATCACGTTAAATGCATGATAATCCAGTTAAGATCTATATCGAAGTAGAAAAATTAAATATTTATGATAATATCATTAAGCGTCTATAGTACCTATATTCATTTAAAATATTATGAAGTCGATAACGTCATATTGTATATTTATTTAATTATGATAAACTCGAGTAAAATGTGTGATGTAGTTACATAATTATTGTTAAATTTTTTATTCGAGTGATATTCCTGTATAGTCATTTAATTTATTCTTTACACCATTCATTAAAAACTACACGTGCATTACATATTTACTGTCATTTGAATTTGACATCTAGGTATATTATTAGCCCCGAGATGAATATTAGTGCAATCATATAGGTTCATTAATATTAATACACGCTAATTACATACCAATGTGTACCATGTAGAAACATATAAGTTTAAAAGATAGTTGAATCCTAAACAACATTATTGTAGAAATGATACATTTATTTTTGTTTTTTATTTTTTTTTTTAAATATTTCAGTTTTTTATTGGACCTAACGTTTTATAATTATATTTATTCGTCAATATTCTTCATGGCGATGGAAAAAAGGTTTAAATATTTGAACACATGTGGTACGACTGGTACCTCTAAATTGAATAATATAGATATAGACTACCACTACATACATTTTTTTAAAGAAGAAGAATTTTTAGAATTTAATATATCAGTGTAAGAGAAATTTTTTTTCACAATATTTTCTCAATCATTTTTAATTGATCAAACTCTACATAAAATGTATCTTAAAAGTTTATACTACAACTATCAAGTGTATTATACATTTTTCGAGTGATACAAGTACCTAAAACAAAGCTTTAGTTTATAATTTAACATGAAACTATTCCACTAGTATAATATTAGTATTATACTTATAAAAAATATATATTTTACTTCTTAAAATTGTTAAAATCATTTAATTTTTATTGTATTTTTAAGTTATATGAACTCCATTGTAATCTTTAATTATTGTGTGTAATATGCTAATTTTCTGTATTGATTTAAATTGTTTGAACTACTTTTAAAGGTCATAATATGTAATGTATAAATTTATAACAGAAGCAAGAAAGTATTTTTATTGTAAGTTGTTGAATAATTCAACACAATGTAATATAGGCAATATAATAATTTAATTATATCTATTTAAAGATAAATAACTGTAGAATAATTTTGTTATACTATTAGTTTTCAAAAATTAATAATTATTCGAGTATGTTTTATATAATTTTATCTCAGGAATCTTGAAATATGATATTTTAACTGTTTCTATATTTATATAATCGTATACCTACATTTTATGTACCTACTCGACAATTATTGAATGGATAATTTTTATAGACAAATAAGTGTTAAGGAAGTACTACATGTATATAAGCTATAATATGTTATGTGTAAACATTAGTACTTAATGAAATCTAATGAAGTATTAATTTTTTTTTATAAATTTTTTTATAGTATTTCTAAGAATACTTCATTATATACTTCAGGTTAATTAATATGTTTGGAAAAAATTTAATTTCCAAATTTTAATGATTAAAATATTAATTCTCTGTGTAGTTGTAAATTCGAAAAGGTTTCCGTCCATTAAACTTTGTTTTTTAAAACTACAGAATCAAATATAGTTTGTCAGTCGCTAATATGATAATTTTGTGCCGGAGCTGATAAATTAATAAGTATCATTCACAGTATACTGACCTTGAATTCTGGAAGCCGTCCCGGTGGAAGTCTCGGGGTCAGACTCTAAATTCGCGACAGGCGAGATCATCGATCTCCGTAGTCCAGCGGCTTGATGCCAATATGTACATACACGCGCGTATGTCCACTGCTGCTGTCATTAATTGGCTCTTAAAAAGTTTTTTTTCTAAAAATAAAATCCTTAATTGGTCTATCGTTGTCGTATTTTTTTTTTATGATCTCACTTTTACCATAATATAATAATTATGCATACTCACATGCATGTACACCAGTCGTCAATGGAATATATACGTTAATATATGGGTCCGAGTGCAAAAGTATATCTCACAAGTATTTTCATCCGGCAAACGAGACCCCTTTCTAAACTGGAAGTCTGGATATTATATTTCAAAACGATTTTTAAGTACTCTTGTTTTAGGTCATTGGAAATTTACACATAATATTCATGTGATGGTAGTTATAACAAAACATGGCTACTGAAATAGTAAAATTATTATGGATATTTTCCAACTTTTCTAAGTATACTTGGCTTATCCGTAGTTTAATTTGTTTTTATAAATCATAATTTCACGAACTTGAAATTATTTTCGATTTTTGGAAAGCCATAATAAATTATATATTTATATGTTCGTGGAAGATGTATAAATGATAATGATATTATACACTTGTTAAATACATTTCGACTGTATGATTTAAATTTGCATCAGAAAAATATAGAAGTAATTCTTTTATAATAAATACAATACCATTTATTCTAATCAATTTTTAGTTGTTTGAAATTTTTTTTAACAAAAGTGAAACTAATACAATGCATTTATAGTTTAGAAATTTGCATTATTATTATTATTATTATTATTCTTTTTTTGTTATATTTTAGTTATTTTGCGATGTAGGTATAAAATATTATTTTGTGATATAAAACCGTTTGTCTAATGATATAATTGATGTATTTAAGTTTTTAAAAGTATTTTATACCTAAAATGCACAGGTGTCATGCCCATAATGATTTATAAACATTTTTAAAATTATAATTATAATTTTAGCATTTCTATAATTAATTTATGTTCATGTATGGAGTTCATTGTATTAAAAAATCTATATATGATTTTTATAAAAATGTTATATGTTGCAAATCCTCTTGATATGATTTGTTTAGTATAATAATGAATAGTTGAATGGAAAATAATGAATAGAATAACTCCATTCATTAACGGACTGCTTTCACAGTAGATAGTAGAATATATCAAGCAAATAAAATATAAATCAAACGTTTACCAATATTTCTAGGTCTTATAGTAATATAATAAATCAAAGTTATGATATAATACAGAATTAATATTTGTTGAATTGAGGTTAATGAAATCAGTGCAAAATCTAATCAATTTCGTAAGCATATCGACATACCCAACAATGTAATATACTAGTTAGATAAAATGTAGAAATAATAAAGAAGTTAATATTTTGTCGATCTCTACTGCTTTATGAAGTTGATTGTTAAAGTGGGTTTTTTCATGCAATTGATATAAATTTTTAAACTGTAATAGAATATAATATGACATACAATTTAATAAATAACTATAGTCTATATAGGTACCTACTTTTATGAAACGAGTAATTAATTAATAAAATTCATTGTATCTAATATTAAACAATGCAAGTATCATAGTACAATAAAATTAAACTAGCTTTTAATTTCCATTATACCATTACTTATATAAGTATTATTTTATTTGGTAACAAGTATATATGTATTTTTCTTACGATACTTTGAAATATGATATCGTTTTATTTTATGCCACTGCGGCTCGAATCAACCGATATCGATTTGAACAAACCACCCAAAAGGATTAAACGTCTGACAAACAACGGTACAGTTAGGAAATTATTATGATTTATGCGGTGATATATCATTTTATACAGTTTAATCTAGATTTATTTTATGCCCTTAAAAAATTCGCATATGCATTCAGCATTAGATATATGTTTAAAATATCTGTGTTAGCTACCCATATTATGAACGAGTAAGTGAACAACTGCCGGTAGTGAAGTGAACGTATTATGTATTATTCATAATAATGAAAAAAAAATATATAATAATAAATTTGTAGCGGATTCTGCTCTGAATGGCCTATATGGATTACATTCAAGCCGAACAACAACAGCAAACGAAAACCGGTTAAATAATATTTTAACTACCATATTATACATATTTGTTTATACCTTATATTATGTAGGTATATTCTTTGACGAGTTTGACGTATAAAATGTAATAGTAAAATAAAAATGGCTTAAAACTGAAAAGCTGTTAATTATGTCTCATTACCTCACATGCCGCGGTCTACGGAGCATACACTATATACCATAGTTGTTAATTGTTACTTGTTAGGTACACCACGTATTTAAAACAAATGATAATGTTTAAAAATCTATTTTATATTACTATCTGTTATATTATAATAATCTTAAGTTAACTATATCATTTAATTATTTCTACACAATCTTGCCCGGGCGCAAATAAATGCAAACTTTTTCATACATAGGTACAAACGATTAAACATGAATTGAATATAACATCTATCACGATGTAATGTATAACATATTTAATTTAGATCAATTCATACTACATTTATGATTATTTTAGTTAAGTGTTTAACTACTTAGTAGTATTTGAGGTGTTGAAGTTAATATTATTATCGTCTATTAGGTGGAATCACCTATTATATATTAGGTTTTTGATCACTTACTATTTTATTTTGTCAAAGTTTGAGATGTACTATACGTAACTTAGTAAAAAATTCTAATACTAACCAAGTTTTGAAATAAAAATAAATAATCTGTACTATCAAAAGTCACAAATGTATTTATAAAAAAATATTTATATATAAAAAAAAATAGCAATTTTTAATTGTATTAATTACATTAAATAGTTTTAAAACAATTATTTAAGTTATATATTTTCAACGTTAACAGCTGTATTGTTAAATATTATATATTGTAAAACAATTATTATACCTAGTTAAAATCTATAAAAACGTAATAGCTATGTAATTATGAATTATATCTGATTTTCATAATATATTTACACAATTGTAGGAAGTAATATACAATTTAGTATTTATTATAATATTATAATATATAACACAATTTGATCGTAGACTAAAAATCAAAAAGATCTAATTTGAGATTTTAAAATATTCAGACAACTTTGTTGGAATTAATGTTATATAATTTTTTATCGATTTGGAATCTTTTAATTTTCTGTGAAGGTAACTCATTAAATAATGATAATTAATTTAAAACTTTATTGATAAGCGACTAAATAAAGAAATTAATTTCAAAACAGTTATTAACTATAACCTTTTTATCGTGTTAATAATTTGTAAATAAATTAAGTAGTACCTACCTAATTAGAAAACTATAAATTGTAGTTTATTATTATATACCTAATGGGTAATATAAAATATTAAATAATAGCACAAAGTAACTACTACTATAATAAAAATTGAAAAATTACGTATCTTAATATAAAGTTTAAAGTAATAGATTAGAAATTTAAATTGTCCTTATAACAATAACGCTGAAACGTCTGTGAAAGTAAAAAATGAAATATTTTTTTACTTTTATGACTTTAAGATTATAACCAAAATTTAAATTTAAAAATTATCCAGATATTTGCTTTCATTTAGCCTTTCTAGAAATACATTTTTAGAGAACGAAATGATTAGATAATTAGTATAGTTACTAATTTATTTTATAATACCTTAAAAAATAGTATATTATTAATTTATCTTATACATACCTATTTATTTATTTTTTTAATAGGATAAAAAAATAAATAGTACATTAGCATTATTATATACCTATAACCAATTTTACAACGTCATTATTTTTATTACGTATTTTAAGTACCTACCAATAGTTTATAAGTAGAAATTTAATGACTAGAGAACAAATTTTTATAGGAATAAATATTTTTATATTGTATGAATATTAAAAAGTTGACAACAGTTGAGTAAATTTCATGAAATTTTGATAAATTAAAACCAATTGTGTTTTAAATAACTTAGATAGTTTAGCGATACTTAAAGATATTTTCTAAATATATACTATTTTGTGTTTATTTTATCATTTTATCGTTACAAATTCATAGGTAATTCCAACAATATTATGGCATATTATGAAAATCAAAAATTTAAATATGTATGTTGTTTCCAATTATCAGCGATTTCAAGTACCTATAAAAAATGTCATTACACTTTTTTTTTTCAAAAATATAAAAATAACATTAAAAAGTGTAGTGTAAAATTAGATATTTCAACAAACAATGTTCGCAATGATATTTTTAGTAAAAATTTATTCTATTAAAACTATGTTTTTAAGTTGAATATTTGTCAATCTTAAATGAATATAGTGCAATATAACGTGTTAATATATAAAAATTAAATATTTTTTTTTTCTATTTAATTGAAATCCGTTTCAAATTAATGACATTATTGATAAACAGTTTTAAGTAAATTATACAGGTATGAATAACATATAATTTAAGCTAATACTCGTACATGTATAAATAAATTAAAAATATACGTCATGTTAAAATTCGAAACAATATGAGTAGAACATTATTATACGTAGGTACCTACGTCATTTATATACCTATATACACGTTTAATTTAATGTAATTTTAATTTTAATTATTATACATACAACATAAAGAAATTCAAGTATTTTCTTTGAATATTTTAAAATCGTTTATCTTCGCATATTCCATACTGGACCTACACCGACGTCGGTACCGATTGTTTGATAGCCAATACCAACTACTCTTATGTAGGAATAATGAATAGTATGAAAAAATTGACGGATTATTAGTATCTTTGAAATTCTTTCGCAGAAAACAATAAAACTGCTAAGTTTCATGATTAATCGAAAAAAAACGTTCTCATAAAAATCGCTTATATTTTTTATATAATATTCTCATCATGAAACTTACTTCCACAAAGACTTGAATTCTAAGTTTTTTTTTTTTTAACTTGGCTCTTTATTTGAAATTATTTTCCGTATAAATTATCGACAATATAAATACCGTAAACCATGAGCATGTAATTCTTGTAGATATAATAGTAATACTAATACGTATAAATTATTATAACATTGTGCACATACGGTACGAGAATAATATCGAGAAATTCTTCGTAACGGTATTTATAAGCTGAGCAGGACTTGATAATATGAGGAAGGCGATTGATCTTCACCTTTGTCGCTATACGTATCAGCGATATCTAGCTAAATACAATTTTTGCTCGTATTGGTGTCGATTCGATATTGGACGAAATCTTATACGATCGTTGCAACCGATTTTTTTCTAGATCACTGTCCACCCATGTAGAATCGACTGTTGTTGAAACGATTTCTGTACTGACTTATTTGATTGATGCTTAGTAAATACTGACTTTTATGTAAAATACTTAAATTACTGAAAACATGTGATATAATACAAGATGTTCTTTCCCATTTTCATTTGTCTAGACGTAATGCTAATGGTACTGAAGTATTTATTTAACAAGACGTTTAAAAATACGTTAATGTTTTTCTGACACTTATACTATACGTATATACGTATCTATATACATAAATCATACGTAACATATGCGATGATTACATTTTATAATATATACTTTTCGTTTAAACAATAAGTTCCTATTTGAACAATATATAGCTGTATTTGAATTTTAAATAAATAAATATATATATATATATGTTCTTGAAATAGTAATTATTTATTATATATGTAAGTATGTAATGTATATACTATATAAAGTATACAACAAAATCAATAAATCGTTTTATTTAAAATATCTTGTTTTTATTATTTTCAATTATATATTATGTTATTTTTTTTTATAATATTTAAAAATACAGGTACTCGTGTATATTTTGTATATTAATAAAAATAATTCAAGTAATATGTCTATTTAAAATTATCATTTCATAATGTTTGACTTATAAGTTTAAATCAATAAAATACCAATAACTCAAAGTTCGTAAGTTATTGTTATATATAATTTTTTTCTTAAAAATAAAAATAAAAAATAATTTTAGGTAATATCATATTCTTCTAAAACAAGTGTTCAATCTTAAGACTATATACTATAGTTTATTCGATAATGCAACTTAAATGCTATCAGAATATATGTATCATTTTAATTTGGTTGTCAGTGTTTACGTTTAAATTGTATGGATTTTTTTTTTTTTTGAAAATTTAAATCATTGGAAAAACCTTAAACACGTTTTGTTTAGTTGGTAGGTAACTTTTTTACTTATTTTATGTCTACTTAAATATTTCAATATTATTTTAATGATTTGTATTTTCTACTTTACTTTTAAAGGAACATGACTCTTCATGGGTCGACCAATCTCTTTGACTAGGTATGTATTACCGCAACGGCAGATACCCTTCGTTCCGGTCCGATGATTTCTTTTTAGTATTCAGTAAAACTAATTTGTTTTTTTTTTTCGGATTTCCTTAGTCCTACAATTAAGGGTTTTGTAGCTCATCTTCCCTTTCTCTCTCTTTCTCTCTTGTCTGATATTATCTTTTTATTCAGAAACCAATAACATAATACACACTTGTTAGACATGACTTTCTGTAAGTATATACGGCAGTCGTGACTCGTGATAGGTACCTACGTTTTTTAAGGATTTTTTTTTTTAATATGAAACACATAAATATTTTTTTTCTACCACGCCGTATGTCCGTATAATGTTATGGCCCATCTGTGGAAGACTGTTGACTACTTTCTTAAATGGCTCAAATTTAATTCAATTCAGTTCGATTTTAAAATAATTAGATTTTTTTTTTGATCCTGCTCCTTTGTTTTATATTTAATTTAATACCGTAGTGTTTTAATGTTTCTAGTATAATATAAACTATATAAATAAATATATATATTTTTTTTTGGCGTTATTAATTCATTTATCTTGTAATTTTTATTTTTTTCAATTCCTATTGAAATCGATTACAAAACATATTTCAATCGACATTTAAAAGTCTATTAAAATTGAGGTTTAGTTTATAGTATATAATATAAAAGTACCTATTTTTCTAGTGTCATTTTAGAATAATCATTCATTTTAAACAATAATGGATTAACTAAACATGATGGGCTAACAATGAATCATTTTCAATTCGTATTATTTCTTTCTTTATTTAGGCATATTATTGTGTTTAGTATTAGAAATTATTTTTGACAAGCAATAAAGGAGTAACTAGGGTTTACTATGATAATATTGTGTTTAAATACATATCTTTGATCATAAATATTCATGGGTAATATTGATTTCAAAAATTATAACCACGTCCATTAAATTGGAAATTAATTAAATTATTGTATAGGTATTGATAACATAATATGAATGTATTATTTCTTATCTAGATATATACGATTTTTATGATCTATCAAATAGTGACCTACCATTAACGCAATACCATACTGATATAAGTAAAAGTTAATTAGTAATACTTTAATACTAAAATCTACGTCTGAAAAAAATGATTAATATTGTACGCTAATAAAAGAATCGCCATAAAATACCTACACATTTGTACCATTAAAGTGCTAAAAATAATAATAATAATAATAATAATTAAAGGTAAATATATCTATAGGATTTTAATGCTTTTATTAAAATATACTCTTAAAAAAAAAAATAATAATAAAAATAATAATAATAAATTAAATACTTTATAACTGATAAATTAAAGAAGGTGGTAAAAAGTTAAATTAAAATTAAAATATCACTTCTAGTAGCAACATATTTCCACGTACAAAATAATATTTCTAAAAAAATCAAACAAACGTACTACGATTTATCTATAATTTAAAAGCTATAACGTTTTTTTCTATAAATAGTTAAGTACTTTATTGAAAAAACTTTTTGATATTTATTTATTTTTATCAAAATATCATCCATATCACTCTTTATTTATGAAGAGCAAAAAATAATATTAATGAAACATTTTTTATCGTTTGAAATGTCTATAATATAAAAAAATCTTCACTTATTATATCTACAAAAGTTCATAATATTGTTCGTAGTGTTCTTTTCGATCTATGTGTCTTATCATTAGTGATTTATCATTTTTGTTCATTGTTTATTTCAAAACACACGTTTTAAATATAAATTATGTAGTAGATTCATTATAATTCATGTACTTCAATATGACTATATTATGCTGTAAAAAGTATTAACATATCACGAATAAGTTTTACATAGAGATTATGTATTTACATTAATATTGGTGTTTGCTTTCGTTTTTTCTGAAGATAATTTAAAATTATGTTTTCGAAAATTATTGTAATATTCTTATGGTTTTTTCATACAACTTTTTTACTTCATACGGCTATACCAAATATAGTTGTTTAGCCTATATATTTGTATACGTATAGTTTTTTGATTTTATAAGTAATTTAAATACATTATGTGATAAGTAAAAATAAAATTAACAGTGTTTTTAATTAAATTTAATATAATAATGTATAATCGGTAGTAAAAAGTAATACATCATAATATTTCGTATAAATATAAATGTATAATAGGTATATTATTGTCATGTTAGGTTAGGTATAAATTATTATTGTCATGTGATGTATTATGATCAATTATTTAACTAAATATATTTTTAAACTAGGAAATATAAATTCATAATATATTTGTTTACAGTTAATATAATAAAAATTAACTCCTTCACATACAATTAATAATACTTTTAAAATAGGTACCTAAATATAATTTTGATACTGTTATAAAACTCCTGTTTAAACATCTAAATTTTATAGTGGCTCTAAAATAACAAGGTGCGAATGTATATAAAAAAATAAGGAAAATTTAACATTGTGTTATTGCATGTATCTTAAATTTTCTAAACCAAAATTATCGAAGAAATGTAATACTTTTCTGATTAAAATGTGTCCATTGTTAAAAGATTCTCCGTGTACTGTACATATTCTATATTTCTATATATATTTTAATATATATAAATCTGTAGCTATTTAATATTATGGCATAATTTTTGTATATGTATATTGTATAAGAGATATATTGAGTTATACTACACCATTCAAACTTATTAGAAAAATATACGAAAAAAAAAAATGTAAAAACGATTATTTATATTTTATAATAGCAAATGATAAATAACAATCACGATGTTCAATACACGATTATGAATAGGTTACCAATATTTTATGAATGAAAACGTATAATACTATTATATTATAGGTAACTATGCTACATGATCGGCATATATTGGATGTAAATAAGAATGTGGGCGTTATGATTACATAGGCCTAACTTCATAGATTGATTATACTTCGATGAATATGTATTAATATTTGATTTTTCTAATAAAATATTATTTCTTTAAATCGTGAGTAGGTTAGAAATATTATATTTTTTTTACACGATTTATATACCCCGAGGTTTTTTATAGTTATAAAATTAGGTAGGAGTGTCTAATATAATAATAATAAAATATACATTATACGTACATATACACATGTTTTCAAAATGCTTACACCATAATTCCATAAACGAATATTGTAGTTATAAAAACAATTTTTAACTATTATTTTAAGACTATGTATGACTATTATATAAATATAAAACCAGAATATAACAAAAATAATTTGATCAAAGATCTTTAGATTTTAAAACTTCCTAATCACATGCAGGATGATTCTTTAACCACTCATTATTTAAAAATATATTAATGTTTTTAAAATATTCTTTTTAGTTGATTTTCAGTCAAAACAAAACAGAATTCTTTAAAATATATATTTTTATCTTGATAATATTTTAATATTTTTACTTTTTTGAATGACAAAATATATTTTTAAATTTGTATTCTGAAGCAGAATATTTTTTCCGAGTATTTTGCTACATAAAAATCGAAATTTGGAAGAGTAGTTTTGAGTTGTTTTATAAGTATTTGAAGTTTTGATGAGTGGAGTAGAAGACCAACATTTTGCGGGGTACCACCGTACTAAACCACTTCTCTAACCTAAACTTTTAATACTAAAACTACTTAAATTAGCAGCTTGTTTGAATTTCGATTTATATTTATATATATATAAATTTCTTAAAAGTATATATATTTTTTGATTTTGTTTTATTTTGACTATCAATTATGTAAAAAAAATATATTAAAAAACGTATAGATAATAAATAGATTTTGAAATAATAATGAGTGTTGATCGATTAAAGAATCACCTTTTATACACTAGAATAATTTTTTTCGATTTATCGAATTAAATTATGATAGATTCATTTTATTTTTACAAATTTAAAGTCAATTAAAAAAACTAGGCATTCAAAAATATAAAATATTAGATGCCGAAGTGTTTATAATATCATTTAGTATCAACACATCAAACTTATTATTATAATATGCATCTTAATTAATATTAAAGAGATTATTAAAAATATTTTTATCAAGCTGAACTTAAATAAATGTTTGATTTTTTTATTCTAGGTATTAAGGAATTTATCTCAGAGAAACATTTAATGATTTGTTTATTAGCTTAGATCACTGTCGAATGCCTTGCATATTGTGCACTCGTGTAGATAAATCATATAGCCTATCCCTATTTATGAAGAATTGTTTTACTGAAGCTAAATATCAATTAAATGATTTGAGATTAATACATTTTTATTGATATGACTACGGGAATGAGATGCATTTTAAAATCCTTGAATTCTATGCTATTTACCAATACAGTATATAATTACCTTCACCTATTTATGTATATGTTTTAAAACTAAAATATATTCTAATATTGACACTATAGTTTTATTAAAAATTATTTACTTTATCATTCCTACATGTAAAATAAAATATTATACTGTTTAACATCATAAAAAGGTATATTATTTTAGTTATAGTTTGATGTCATATTATATTTATTATTTATACCCTGATTAGCTTAGTATTTTTTTTAAATACACGAATATAATTCGTAGTGATTTGTTTTAATTTATTTCAAGGTAAATATTTTGTCACTATAATAAATATTTATACATTTTGGTATTTTCTATATTGTCTATTATGATTGCCAATGATAAATTTACTTCGTATATTTTATTTTATGAATCTGGTATAGTAATCAGGCATTTAGTTTAACTTTTTTAACTTGTCTCTATTAAATAAAGTTGCAAGTATTAAAAAATTAAAATATGATAATAATTATTTGTGATACTCGAAATACGATTTTACAGTATTTTGAGTTATGTTCAATTAAAAAAAATATAATATAAATACTTATTATATTTTATGAAACATATACCTACATAAGTACATATTATATACTTATATTTTAATGTAAATAAATAATAATGCATATTCACCAATATGTATTATTATACTATTAATATTGCATAACACCCCAAGGTACACCCCAAACGTAGTCTGAAAATTTCGAATGATGACGAGTTAATCGAAATAAAAGTAGCCAAGATGTCGACGGACATTCAATAGGTGTTATCCTCGTATAAAATGATAATAATAATAATGATAAAAGTAACAGTGATTATCCAAGACTAGCGTAATAATTTTAATTGGCCATAATGGGTCATAATGGGACTCACCGTTGGGCGGGTCTATGGCCCGAGGACACAGTGGCTGCTGAGTGCTTGAAACCGTGTGAAGGATAACCTCCGGATAATAGACAGAAGACTTGCAGGAAACGATCAGAGAAAACCTTTTTGACTTACTCATCTGTCCGTAGAATAATAATTATATTCTAAAAACTAATTATAATCAGATACCTATTGTAGGCTTGCCATATTTTCATCGAGCC
Organism: Aphis craccivora; assembly: GCA_009835225.1. Taxonomy (NCBI): domain Eukaryota; kingdom Metazoa; phylum Arthropoda; class Insecta; order Hemiptera; family Aphididae; genus Aphis; species Aphis craccivora. The sequence continues at coordinate 65,022 of VUJU01000203.1, read as the reverse complement.
ATACTAGTAGGCTCTAAAAGATACACTGGGTATATATCATCATGGAAAACGTTCATTTGATTGGTAAACGATAAAAGAATCAAGAAAAATCATTGATGGGCATTAAAAAAAAAAAAATCGACTAATTTTAATCACGATTTTTTTAATCATTTATTTGATACTTACGTATATATAAATTAAAATACTTACAATACATTGTAGTACCTATGTAAATAAATAAATTGTGTTTAATAATTAACAAAAAGAATATTAAAAAAAAAAAAAGAAAATCATCTGATTATTAACATCATTTTTATTTTATTTTATAATACAATAATTTATTTGTATTTATTGTATGGTGGTGTTGATTATCAAAACTATACTTATATTAATATTTTCATATTCTGGTTGACCTTTTGGCTTTATTGAATAAACATAATATTAGTTTTAATTATTTGCACACATATATTATTATATATAAATATATATTTATAATTATTAAATACTATTTTTTAAGTATGTAATAATTTGTTTATGAGTATTTTTAAAATGGCAATGAATAGGTACCTGTATAATAAACTAGTAAAGCACCTGTCATTTTTTATAGTAAGTGTCAATTTCTTAACTTACTTAACCAATATTTGACCTGTTTGGCTTGTTCATTTTGGGATTAGGTTCTGGTTTTTGTGGTATTGTTTTCTATCTTGAGTAACAAAAAAAAATATTCTAACCTAATAGGTCAATGTGATTTTTAAAATTGTTTAAATATTTTTTTTATAGTATAGGATCATTAAGTCTAGAGTAAAATAAGACTGCCTTAACTGAAACGATTTTAAATACTTACGGATGATTTATTAATGTGTTATTATTATCGTATTTATTATAATATTGTGTATGTTAGTATATTTTGTCTACTATTTGCATGTAACTTCGGAACATAAAATACAAATATAATATATTACATTAGAAATCATCTTTATAATACATTTTTTCCCGTTAATTGGTTATACTCGTAGTTATATTATGCAGATATCTCGCTTGGTAATATTTTTACTTTGTTTTGTTCCGGTTTAATTTTAATCTCGTTTTGTGAGAGCAGTTTCTATTAGTACCTATAGTCATAAAGGTTACTTGACCGATGTATATTAAATTAACTATAAAATGTATAGGTTAGGTTAGGTATCTATACTATTATGTAATTGTGTTTACCATAATTATTATCTATAAACTCTATATGCACCTATATTAGGTGTACCTATCCCATATTGATACGAATTATTGCAAATGTATATTGTCATTCTAAATAATTTATAAACATTAGATCTTTTTAATCAAGGGAAAAAACCACATAGAATCTAGTAGTGAAAGTTTTCAAAATATTTGTAGTTTTTAAACTGAGTAATAATGTTGTCAGGCCAAAGCCAAATTATGTGTATTTTAATAGTTACATAGTACCTTCTTACCTGTAATTAATATTTAAAAATATATCCTCTTCATGATTCTGTGTCCACGCATACCTATAAATTATTACGATATTATATGTACGAATATATTTGATTGACTGTATGTACTACGCCATACAAGGGAGACATACATAATATTATAGTATATAAAATTTATATATCTATGTACATATTTTTCTTATTCAATACGTAGTAATAATGTAACAAATGTAAATAAAAAACTTCACAAATACGCCATTGTTGTATTGAAATATTGTTTGTTAAAATATACATATGGAATAGTAGCATGTTTTATTCAATGGAACAATTTAAGTTTGATGAGCGCAGCTGTTGATTTTCGATTGTTTCGATCGATGATTCGTCTGTGGTACTAAACTTCACAGAAGACACCAGAAGGTCAAGTGCAGACACGCTATGTATATATAGTTCTATATAATACGTTCAGAATGTTATTACACTCGATGGCGACGATTTGTCGAGAAAAGTCTCGCGCACATGTTTGTGCGTGTGTGTGTGTGTATGTGTGTGTGTATGTAATTGTACAATCGTATGGATAATATTATTATAATAATAATAAATAAATAAATAAACTAGATAGTCAATTACCGGTGTCGGTGAAATAGCTATTTGTCGGAAACAGGAAATTCGTACCGAATTATTTAAATTGAGAAGTTTTCGTTGATGGCGGATGGGTTTCAGCAGATTATCGTTTGGGTAAACAATGAAACGCATCGTGAACAATAAATAAAAGCGTACCCGTAGCCGCTAGTGAAATCGGGTCAAAACGACTACACGCCTACAGTTTTTGGAAACTTTTAGATTCAGAGTAACCACTATGGAGTATGGGCGGGGGCGATTCAATTACCTATCGATAGCTCAGAGATAATTTCAATTGAACGACTATTATATTATTATAATGAAGGTATCATATTTTATTCTTCATTAATTGAAACTCAAAAATACGATTTAACTATTATTAGTCAATTTAATTAACTACGTATATATTATGTTTTTTTGAATTAATACTGCATAACTGCTATTGATGGACAGCTTTTTTAATCAAGTCATTTACACTTTTAAATGAATTGACCAAATATTCTTATTCTACATAACGTATGGTATATTATTTCATTAAAAAAAGAGAGAAAATACAGTAAAAAAATATTTGACTTACGAAGCTAAGTATTTTTAATTGTATGTTTTTATTGTATATTATTTTATACAACAAATTATTCCTGTTCGAGTTCAAGTATGATACAGCGTAATCAAATGATTATAATTGTTGATTAATTATGTACGTGTTTGCAAATTTTTTTTTAATAAATTGTTTGTGTTAATACGTATAATTAAGTACTGATCAACAATATTAATTAGTAACAATAATTGTTGTTTTTATTAATCAGTAAAAAATCAACTTACAGTAGTAAACTAATATGTAAAAATAATAGCTGATTTACTTGTTTTTATTTATGCAGTTTTAATCTAAAAAAAATTCTTATCGATGCATTGTGGTACAATATACCTATGTAATATTGATCTATTATATTCAGTAGTGCTTAATTAACTTAACGAACGGTTTAAGTTTTATCAGCAAACTTAGTATAGGTAACTAAAATAAGCTATTATTCAATTAATTACCTACTGTTTAATTACCAACTAGATACATTTATTACACATTGTCCCTAGTGTCACAACATATTAAAGTCATTAACAGAAAATTTGGATCAAGTATACCTTGCTTATTCAGCCTTTTATCGTCATTATTCAATATCTCGTAAACAAATCTATTGAACCTTAACATGTGTTAGCGGGTTACACTTCCATTATACGCCGTCTGAATGTTCCCTTTGTTTACCTAAGTAAGGTTAATGTACCTGATATTTGAAGTTTGGGTTTCATATTGTACTAATAAAATTCTGTATGGTAGTCACTCAGCATATCCGCTGTCACACATTGATGGTCGTTTACATACATGTTATAATTTTCAAACATGATACACGCCTATCAAATAAGATAAGATTTTTTAAATGACATAATATGATTCAATGCACCTCTGTTGGATTGTCTCCAATCTCCAAAGCCAGTAATCACAGTGTACATGGCACGTGGAACGATCAATGTCTATAATATTATAATGTAGTCGAGGTAAATCGTATTTGTATGCATAGGACGCAAAGTTTGTACACAGGTGTCAAATGTAGTGTTTTTGAATATGTGTAGATTACTGATTTAACGACAAGAAAAAAAAATGATTGAAGATTTCCAGTTCGTAAGAATTTTAAAATAATAACGTATCTATATGTATTCAGTAGTGTTATGTAGGTAGATAGGTACTACTGAGTGCACTGTACTCTGTACGTCTGTAAACTAATTGATTATCGCATGCAGATTATCATAATGTATTATATGAAACGTGAAGTTTGTAATCTATACACCTATACAACATAATATACGCATGAATAAACTTAACTCGAATCTAATTTTATATTATCAGATAATCATCAGTATAATAGTTGGTACAAAAAAAAAAAATATAGAAATAATTATATTTTAATACGATGAGAGTAACTCAAAAATAGTTTTGGTTAAGCCAGTCGAGTGATCTATTTGAAGAGTTTTTAAATCTATTTATCAAGCACTTAATACTTCAACTTTCAGCAGCTATTATTACACCATAAATCTAACACATTTAAAATATTATCATACAGCATATCCATTTTTAAAAGTTTTATTATCTTACAAAGTTTTTTTTAACAAATAATTAATAAGTGAGATCAATCATATTAAAATAGAAGAAATAATAATTTTAAAAACGCAGTTAATGAAGCCGGTGGAGGTCAGTCTTAATAAAATAAAATAAACATTTTATGATTAAAATATTTCATTGTTATTACAACCTAATTAATAAGCAACCGAAATTATACAAAATGTATCAAATAAAAATAGTATTTATATTAAATAACGGATCAGAAAGTTGGATGACAATATTTAAATTGTGACCTAACCTATATAGAGCTGGTTTAATTAAATTTCGTTATTTTTCATACAAAACATATTTATTACCTAACTAGTGAAATTAAGATTATTCTGTGCTTATTGATATAGTTTAAATATATATAATGTTAAGTCTTTTATTTTTGTATGGAACTATTCTACTCTAAAAGTTCTATGTAATTATAAATATATTATTATACTATTATACTTTAAATGATGTATTGATACATTTTTCTAGAAATTTGAGAAAATTTCTATTTAAATGATAACTGTAAAAAAAACCCAAAAGATCAAAATTTTAATTACAGTTATTTAAAAATAAAAATAAATTAGTTGTTGCCATTAAATAATAATAATAATAATAATAATAATAAATTTTATATATACGATATAAATAATATATATATATTATTATTATGTAGATAAATTATAATTTACGTTTTATTTAAGCACTATACTATTTATATTTTATTCTATAGGTAAACGTTTTATTTTTAAATATAGCAAAGTTATAGACACGTATACATTCTAATATATATTATTTTTTTTTAATTATAACGAGATCAATATTTATAGATATGTATTTATGATGATGTAGTAAATGTATTTTTGAGTATTATCACAACATTCACAACTTGACATTTTAATACAAGGTTACTAGTTACTACTCACTTGATAATAAATAATAATTTATTGTTACATTATTTAATAAATTATAAACATCATTATTACTATATAATATGTTTTATTATGGTGTCTTAAAATTAAAAAAAAAAATCTTAGAACAGCGTCTAAACAAAGTTTGGTTCAATAGCATTTATCGAATGTGATAATTAAATAATTTATCTTTGATTTACAATTTACCATGATTATACTTCACTGGATAGTTGCTTATGAGTAAAGCCAGTCACTGTATACTGTCTTTATTTTAATAATTTGTATATATTAGGCGGATTGTTTCATTAATATCAACAACTAATAACTTTTAGCTATCGTATTTAATTAATTTAAAAATAAATACTATAATTATTACAGCAAACATAAATAAAATTTAAAAATGTTTTGATTATAGATAAAAATTATTTAAAATTTGTGTTTATCATGACTAATAAATAATTTAACAAATTTCTATTTTTTTAAATGATATCTATTAGATATTATATACTTCGTAGTTTAATTAAATGTGTTAATAAAATCATATTATGTAAATAATATTTTTCATTTCCTTCAATAATTAATTATTAAATCTATTTGTACTAGATGTAATTTTCAACATCGAGATTTTCTATTTATTTATTTTACATTTGAAAAAAGAAACAAAATATATCATCGAGCAAAATATTAATAAATTATTACTATTTTGTATTTGATACACTTTTAAAATGTAGAATATTATTTTATTAATTACTAAAATTGTCAGATAAAAAATAACAAAAAACACAAAAGAAAAAAGTTTACATAACTTAAATTTCAGATGATATAATAATATCTTTTCAATATATTATACTATTCAAAATGCATTATTTAATGTTTTATATATAAACCTAATATCGTTTTTATACATGTCCTAAAATATGATAATATACTCGTATATATCATACATAATTTATAGTATTTCATTTTTTTTTTTAATATTCAGTAAGAACTCATCATATACTTTATTCAAGGTTTCAACTGAAATTATTTCAAGCATGAACTAGTAGCAGAATTATTATTTAGTACAATTAAATGAAAGATCGATATAATATGGTAGCATTTTAATATGATTATCAATTAGTTAAATTTTAGTAATAGAATGACTATAATTGTAGCATATTATTCGTTGGATGACACAGAAAGGAGTGTTGAGTAAATCTTTGTAATCTATTTTTATAGTTGCTATTGTACCTATACTAACTAAAATAACTGTGACGTGTTATGATTCCAATAATAATAAAAGATTATTATTCCAACACCTAGCTGTGTAGTCGGATTTTTTTTTTTTTGTACTGGACTGAAGTCAGTTTTTAAACAATAATATTATTCGTATTCCGTTCCCTACGCTTCTACTGCAGAATTAAATTTTTAAGAATGATTTATCATTTGATTATTCTTCACTACGTACATCGACAAAATATGTAAATTAAGTCGTGTTTGAAAAAATGTATATATGTATAATATTGTATTTTTTAAGTGAATAATCCTTATGTTTTGGTTATATTTCATGACCTAAATTAACTCGGTACTTATCACTTTTGGATATTAAATCTTATGAATTATTAAAGAAAGCACAGAAAAAGCTACTGCTTTCTAGTTTCTGTAGAAAAATGATGGATTATTGTACAATCATGGGTCATCATTTATATTTTTGGTTTGGTAATTGAAATCACATTTTTATTTTAATGTTAGTATAATTCTTTTATAACATAATTTAAATATCGATTTTTTTTTTTATATACGATTTAATAAAACAGTTAAACAATTACCAGTATATTTAATTTATTTAAATTTATTCATTTAGCATTGAAATATTCAAAGCTACAAATTATTGTTAATATATTATTTTATTGAAAAATAAATTGAAATAAAATTGGATATGTTAGGCTTAGATAATAGCAATATATAATTTAGTTTTTAGATTCAAGACTGTCGCTTACACTAGTTCATCGTGACATAATTGCATTGTCCTAAAATAATTAGATGAGCTTCACTTTGAGTTTAGGTTTCATTAAGAGTATGGTTATTAGATATGCAGATAGGCGGTATTACCATTTACCAGTAGGTTGCAGTAACCCTTATTAAAGAAATTAGAATAATATTAGTTTTTAAATAAAACAAAATTGTGTATACCTACATAGTACATATAAGTAGGTATTTAGTATACTTATAACATATTACTTGTGAGTTGTGAGTCATGATGAAATTATTAGGTATTGTTAAATTGTGAATACCTAATATTAGTAAATTATTAAAATTGTGGCTGTTTTGAAGTATTCGTGTCCTAAAATTCAGTGTCCTACAACAAACTCCTCGATTGATGTAATTGATGTAACTAATCATGTGCTTCAATACATTTTCATTTGAATTTGAAATACACAAACATACCCAACCATTAGGGTTATGTGTTTCGCATCGAAGACACATCATTTATCGCTCTTTATTTTTAACGTTCTTGTCGACTATAATGTTTGGTACATCCCGTATTCATGTAGAAATAAGTAAATAACTTATTCGACGTACAGTATAATATATATATATATACAGTCGAGTATTGATAACTAGAATTTTTTGTCTCTTGAGAATTCGTATACTCGTACACTCAATGTAATATTTGTAACTCGAAAAATGCATAATTTGAATTAATTTTTACCTCCCTTGAAATTCGAGTTATCGAGACTCGTCTGTATATAATGTATATTAACGTTCACAAACTCTCAGTACCCGCTTAATCTCTTCTCCATTATAATATCAAACATATTATGAAGCGTCGGGTTTCCTTATTAAAAAAAAAATTATTTGTATATCACAAATCTCGAGTATCGAGTTATATTTCAAAAATATTCATTGAATATCAATTTATAAATCTGTATTTTAAGTGACAAGGTGGCAAGCTGAAATACTTCAATAATAGCTTGATAAAAAAAAAAAAAAAAATTAAGAATAGTTAAAATTAAAATGAAGTATGAAATTTAATAAGAGATTAAGATGGTGAGATTTCCGAAACTGTTATTAATCTATTATAGCTGGTGGTTAAAAATAATCCTGAGATTACGATTAAAATCGCAACAGATTTATTATATTCTACCGCTTATTCTACACAGTCAATAATGCATTTCAATATTATAATCCCGTCATCTAATACTTTCATCTTCACAAATAATGTTACTGTCAAGGAAAAATGGTTGTACACCAACACACTATCACACAAATCTGCCATATTCATAATAAACATCTTATTTTTTACAAATGTTGTAGAAAGTTTAAATAAAGTACTCTATTTAAACTTTTAAATATGAAGAAATTCATTTTTTAATGAAAAATTGGCCAATTCTATATTATTTATCTTTATAAATATTCATGATCTATATAATATATTATATATATTATACAGTATACACGTTGTTAATAAATGCATATTAGCAAAAAAAAAATATTAAAATGTTAAAGTCCCTATTGGCTATATTAGGTAATTATTTAAATTGGTATTTCTTAATTTTTAGTACCAAATCATAATCATTGCAGGTGAATCGCAATATTGCAACCAATCTCAGATAATAAAATATAATTTAACGGTTTTCAATCTCTTTTCATTGATCTTTAACTATTACTTGTAATTTTAACTTCGTGCATTAGATAACAATAATAATATAAGGCATTACGACTAGGTAGGTACTATTACTTTATTACTATATGTGTGCTATTAGCCTTATAGTATGAAATTAAGAACATACGATTCTCACTTTATGATCATCCTTTGCAAACCTAACCTATATATATATATATATATAACAATCTTAGATCATATACAATGGATGGAGCCATCAATGATAAAATACAATTCAAAATTTGATCTTCATATAAATATTGAAATTCTCAGAAAATGGTTAAGATAAGAAAATAAATAAGAAAACCACTAAGTATGTTGTCATTTAAAAAACTTAAAACTTAAAAATGTAGGTATAACGATAAAAATATATTTTTTTCAATAATGTTGTATTTATTCATGAAAAGATTAATTCGTATTTGAAATTATGAATGTTTTTTTCTAAAATAATATTTGAATACTTATTCATATAAATGAGACTTGAGTGAAACGTATGTTTTCGTTATTGCAATTATACTTTCGTAAATATACCTTTATAATAATATTGTATGGGTATGTTCACTTATTGTACATAGCTTGGAAATTGTTGAACTACAATAGATTAATATAGTCAGACATAAAATATATTGTCACCAACTTTCATTATGACCTAGAGAAGAGTTTTTTTTTTCTATACTTATGTAATATGTTGTTGGCATAACATTTATATTAGAATAACGTATTCATAATATTATGAGCTACGTCGTCCAAAAAAGTTCCGTCTACTTAACACTGTATGTTAATTGTGCATTTATAATATTAATAATGGTTTACAATTTTTGTTGACCCGAATTTGATGAAGATAAATTTAGAATTATTTTAAATGCAATTTGAGTCTATCATAGTTAATTTAAGTAACCTTAAAAGTCTTCTAAAACAAACATAATATATTATATCATTAATTGGAAATCGTTCTAACAGTTTATTACATTTTATAATAAACGTAGTGCCTCGTATAAATTAACCGACAAATATTTAATTAATTAACATATAGTTATAACTTATAACTTAAATAACGGTAGAGCTATCAAAAAACAGGTTCTAATACATGGCATGATGTTAACCGATATAACAATCCAAGTATTATACTTATACTATATTTTATTTTGTATATACCAATTCAAAATATATATAATTAATCAATTAGAAGTGTAAATATTTATTTTTCTAGCCAGAATATAAAAATATGTTAATTTAATTTTCATCAATATTTAGTAACTTAAAATAAAAATATATAGACAAGCATTCGATTTGCGTGGAAGCCTGCGCGATCGTATTGTATATATTCTGAGACGTAGCCATTTTAACTACTATCATACTGTCTGTCGACTGAACGGAGGTAATGTGCGTTAATAATTCTCAGCGTGTGTAGTCTTGGCCCATCACGAGCTGTCAGAGTCCAGAAGTAAAACGAGCATTTTGTTCGGTCGATAAATCCTATCGTCACCCCAACAGTAAATTATTATCATACATATGTTCAAATACAATGTACTCTCGATTATCCGCGGAATAGGGTGGATTGGTATCCACGAATAAGGGAATTCCACTGATAATATGATTAAAATTCAAACGAAAATGTTATAATTACATAATATACCTATTATATATTATTGAAAAAATTAAATCATGTAATTTTAAATAGCATTTAAGGAAAATTAAATTAGAGCTTGTTTTATTTTTATTTAAACCTTCATATTATAATATTACTAAAATATTTAAAATTAAAAATTTTTTTTTTATAATTTTTGTTTACATATTATATTATGTATACCTACTATACCTACGATTCCTTGGAAGACTACGGATAATTCGTAAAGCGGATTATCCGCTCACAAATAATCGAGAGTACAGTATGTATGATATTTATGCTGTTATAAGTGTTGTTACAGCAATTTTATTATCATTTAAATTTGATAAATAATAATTTATGATTTGGATAATTTTAATTTTATAGTTGTAATAATGTATAGAATGTAAGATTATAAATTATCTACAGCGATTCACTTTTATTATCTCTTAACAAAATGCAAATTTTTATAAGCCCTTTATTGTATACTTTTCAAAAATATAAATGCACATAGAAAAACATATATATATAAAGAGGGAGAGTGAAAGATATAGATAATCGATACAGAGAGCTTACTTTATTTATTTTATTTCAAAATACAATATGAGTGGCACCTCTGAAACTTCGGCATTGGGACGAATTGATTTTCCTATGCACTTTTAATGGTATAGCAAGATTATCGAAATCTGTTTAATGTAAGTAAAATAATTGTACGTTTAGTACGTACTACGTTAGTATGTTATATGTTACATCTTACCATTTAACTATAAATAGCTATTTTAACATAAACGTTACTGTGTAATATCGACGACGCCTGTATACTTGAATCATTTTAAAATACTTATTAATGTATATTTTAAATTTGTATTTTGTATAGTAATTTTAATATTTGTGTTTAAAGTTCAATATTCAATTAAACTCATTCAGATTTAGTAAATATTTAAAATAGTGAAAATAACTTATAATTTTAGTACTATAAAATATGTGATACCTTTTTATGTAATTTTGTTAGCATTGTAAAAACAATTGGTATTAAAAATAACATGAACAAAATATTTAAATGTGTTCAACATTTTAAACTGAGGAACATTTTTAACTTGTGCACCTATCACTAAAAAAATAAAATAGTAATTATGGTTGCTTGGTATTAAAATTTAAAATGACAATATCCTTATAATATTATTATTATTATATTCGTCACAAATGAAATGAAATTCTTGTAAGTACATGATACTGGCCAGACTAACCTGTTGTTTATTTTTTAATTTTTTGGCATTATAGTATATTATAAGATTTAACTCACTAAACTCGCTGTGAATAAACATTTCGTATACTTTTTTTTCTGCTCAAATCCTAAATTAAATTAAAATAAAATAATAAGATTGTAAGCTTATTAAATAAAAAAATATTAATAAATACGATATTATAATGTACCTACCTATATTTTTATAGTTCATATAAAATATGTGTTTTTATCTGTTAGTCAACTTTATTGCGCTGTTTCATTTAAATATATATTGTTCTCATATGTACTAATGTAAAATACGGATTATTGGCATTAATTTTCATTGCCAGCTTAAATGTAGTTTAATTTACGTGTCATCCGCTTTTATAAAATACAAGTGAAAATAATACATTAACTCCTATAAAGCGTAAGATAGATACACATCACTGATTTATAAATCGTCACTAAAAATTATTCAGACATATACGTATTAGCTGGTTTCAATATTGTAATTTCGAATACATATTTTGTAAGACTCATAAAAATACAGTAATAACATGTTTTGATAGTTCGAAAATGATTTGTTCATAAATTATCAGTGAAATAACTAGGAAGTAAAATGTGTACACTGTACAGGTATAGTTTTTCGAGTAAAAAATGTTAAACGGTATATTTTTTATTGTTTAAAATATCAAATTATCATCTCAATACTCTATACTTATGTACAGTACAACATGTAAACTGTCAATAACGAATAAAATTGTTTAAAATATAGTATTTGTGCTCTGGTTTGACGCTTTTTGAAAATGGTGTCCAGTACAGTTTCTACACATTTTTTTGTATTCTACTTTAAGTTAAGGTGATTTTATTTTTATTTATCATCGATATAGATTATTATTGTATTGCGTTTCTCCATCTCATTTGGTGTATAGATATAATCGCTACGTTACCGTAAAAAAGTTTTAGACTAATGGTTATATGCAATAAAAATAGTGAAAATAAAAATATCAACAACTGACGGTAAATAAGTTATCGTTCGATTTTCTCGAGATTTAAAAACAAACAGAGAAGCGTATACATTTATTTTACGGTCGGTCGGTCTGGCGACAATTGTGTTATTTGTTTTTTATTTTTTTATCTTTTCGTATCTCTGTACCCTTATATTTAGTAAGTAAACAGTGATATGAAACGTGGGTACTTCTGAATGAGTATATGCACTTAAAGGACCGGTTGATGGGATATTTTATGAACTGGCCACCCCATAACGTGACGTTACGTAGGTACACACTATAATATTATATACGATTATGAACCGCATGGTATAGTAAATATAAGACAATAAGTGTAAAAATGATTTTAGTAGTTTCGATGACAATGGTAGAAGATGGTGTTTATAAT
>VUJU01000203.1:0-52004 GCA_009835225.1 Aphis craccivora | reverse complement strand
ATTATAAATTAGTTAAAAATTTTATGAGTAAAGAAAAAAAATTGTATGTGAATCTAAATCATGTTTTTAATTATATTTTTACTTTTGATCATTTTATCTTGTACATATTATATTATAAGGAGAATTATTTATGGAGCTATGAATTGGCAATACTTTTTGAAAGTATTAAATCTTTCAAAAGCTACAGTTAGTATATCATAATAGATATTTCAGTTAATCATACTTTTAATATAATATTCCTAAATAATACATAGTATTAGGTATATGGTAAACATGACATATAATAAATTAAACATTATTTTTCCTAAAACATTTAATTTACTTATCATTTTGTTTAAATTTAATTTTAATTTTACAATGTTACTGGTAGAATAAATTACATAAACACTCATTAAGACCAAAAGTTATTGGGTTGTTATAAAGCTATAGAATTGTGATAATGACGTTGAAAACACTTCAACACTAGAAAGTTGGACACTATATATAATGTTTTTACTATCAAACGTTTTCTATAAATCATGGTTCACGTTTTTTTTAGAACTTTAACACAGCAAACTAATAATAAAAAAAAATATATAATTATGCATGACGTTTATGTATGTTTTAGTTTTAAATTAAATCTGAAATATAATATCTACTGACATATGTTCTTATAGTACAAATTAATTTATTTAAGCATACGTAACTCCTCAGTGACACTGAATTCAGGCGATTCGAGTGATTTAAAATTAGAACCGCCTACTCCATCGTCATAATATTTTATAATATGAATTAATTTTTTTTAAAATAATTAAGAACTCAATAATTCCGATTATATTCATAATAAAAGTACAGGCATTCGTCGAATTTAACACCTAATTAAATTCTTATTTTATGAAGACGGTAAGCATCGACAACAGAAATCTGCAGTCCTCGATACGTATTTGAATAGTGCCGTTTAAACGGATCGTAAACACGAGGATCGAACACGTTTGTTGTCGGAATTATGTAAACAAATTCAATAGGACGATCGTGACGTCCGTTACAATAATAATAATAATATATAATATCTAAATTTCAAGTGCTGGTTCTCTGACACCTGATCGATCGATATCATAAATATAATGTCATGCGTGAGGGAATTTGAATTATTTTTAGTATTATTGTATTTTATTCATATCTCTCTGGACAATGTTCAAAAATGTCTTTTACAAGGAACCTCATATGATATGTAGTAGCAAAACACGAGAAAAAAAATAATAAAACCGATACCACGTGATGCCAACGCACCCGGTTTTCTTCGCCCTTGACAATGAACGTTGCGAAATATTTACATGCTCCCTCGTATAGGTATTGTATAGGTATATAACTCTGAATTGATTTACGTCGGCCAGGAAGTCACGACATTCTCCGAGAACGGCTCCTCCAGTTTCGTTTTTTTCTCGCTATACACCATAATACGTGTACACTGTACAGCGTACTTATATACACGTATAGTTTAAATTAATAATAACTTTATAGACAGACGGCGGCATAGCTTTGTATGTCCAGCCTGACTTCGCAATTTTTCTTTATTCGCATTCGTTGTTATTTGTTTTTATTATTTAACACTCGCCAGTTGCCATATTATTAGATATCACAATATTCTGACGTTACGAAATAACGTGTATTCGTGTGTAAAGTTATATCGAAGATGTCATTCACGTTAAGTGTTATAATAGCTGATGTTGGTACATTAGAAAATCGATTGACGTTTCCTGAAATTTTATTACAAAACCATTTAAACTGCATCGTGACTATTTAGTATTTCAAACACATTCAATTCCAGTTGTATATTTGCGCTTTTTTTTTAATTTAAACCAATCGACTGAGTTTAAAAACGATAGATTTGATTAATAGTTTTAATAATTAAAAATAAGAACAATAAATTAAAAATTTTATTTTGATATAATTCTATTATTTAATATTGTAAAACATTTTTGAACTATTATTTCATAAACTCCACATATTTTTATCATTTAATATCTGTTTTAATTTTTATCTACATACTTACATGATTGTAAACAATTATTATTATATATTTAAGTCTTACGAAACGAAAACTCTTGCAATATTAAAATATATTTTTATTTAACACGTTTACCTCTATGGAATCTAAAATGGAATCTCACCAATTTTTGTCCTCACCGCCACGACGTTTATTGATAGGTTTACTTAAGATACAGTTTTGACTTTTGACGATTTAATTAATAAATATTGATAAAAAAAAAAAAAACTAATAATACCTAATGATATTTGCAAACTTGTTATACCTAATGAAAGTGGCAACACTGTACTTTTCAAATTCCATGAAAAATTACGATTATTGAGACCCTAATTGAGATATTTTCAAGTATAGTCTCAGTATTCAATAATAGTATTTTTTTTTTGAAATTCCGAGTAGTCTCATAGCGGTTACGAGTAATATGACACAAGAAACCCGTGGTGGTCAACGTATTAAGAATAATAGAAATACAAAATCATAATTATGTATTTTTAAACGTTTCAATTATAATTTTAATTATATCTGTTACCTATATGAAGTTGTATAATAATATTTTTTTTACTTTCAGATGAAACTCAAACGATATCTATGGTTCCCGAGTTTCTTAGAAAAAAATCATCAATGGTTGATTTGGCGGATGCTAGCCGGTTTGAACGAGAATACGTTAAACCAATAAAATCAATACCTGATTCATTGCATACACACGATATACTTTATGGTGGTGACCAAAACAGGCGTAAGTTTCTCATAATCGTAAACCTACTCTTACCTAGTATAAATACAAACCATAGTATATTTTTATCTGAGAATATATAGAGTAATTGATTTGCTATTATTATTGTAAAGTCGATCGAGAAAAACTTGTTAAACATCATTCTGGACAATATCGACACAAAACAGCATTTATTTGGGATCCTCATCCTCAATACAAGTTTACAGCATTTGGACATCTATTTCATTTAGTGCTCATTCAAGACTCTAAGTTCGTGTCTCCTGATATTAAAGTAAGCAATCATTTTTTAGTATAAATAAAATAGTTATGTAAACATTATCATTATAGAACATTATATAATTAGTATAACAGTACATTGCGCGTTATATTTCAATTGCTGGTATCTGTCATATATAACAAATATAGTATTTTTTTTTTAAAAAACAGTTAAATGTTGATGCAACACGCATTATTAATTAAGACCGGAATTGATGCATTTTCCTAGTCAAAATTGTCAAATAGTTTTATGTGTTTAATATTTTTTTTTATAACACTATCAGGAGGTTTTTTATTATGTGTGTAAGGATACTATTACGATAATAAATTACTTTTTTAGTATTTACACCATTATTCTAACTATTCTAATAATTAGAATAATCGATTAAATGTCAGACATTTAAAAATATTGTACGCGTGACATGAACCACTTAATGCATTTTGGCAATTAGATTGGGAATGATTATTGATTATGATTATGACAAAGAAGTGATAATCATAACTTACTTAATTGATCTATAGAGTATCTTTAGTTCTTTTAGAAATAGATTTATTTTTTTTAGAATGGATAAACTAATTCATAATTTAATTTTTAACGACACGCGTATAAATATATATTATATTTAGAATCCTCTTCAAATATTCATAGCGAAATAACTGTCATCATAATTATCATCTAGCAGAAACAAATTAATATTGATATTAACAAATTGTTAAACTAAATGACAAGTCTATATAAGATATTAATATTATTAGCACTTGAAATCAAAATCAAAATGGCAATAGACACTATCAAAATGATTTATACAGTGTCATACATATCATAGGCATATATTTTACTGCATCATTTCAATGATATCCACTACAAACACTTAATATGTATATTTTATTAATAACTTTTAATTTTAGCCTTATTTCATTTTAATCAAATTAAATTTATTTATGATTCTCAAATGTATAAATTATTTAATGATTACTCAAATTATTGACCTTCCAATATAATAAAAACCAAAAGTTAAAAAAAATTCGTCAATTTATATTAAAATTATACATTATATAACTCGAAAATAATAATATCTAACGTTGAGATTTCAAATAAAATTTAACTGTGCCTATACCTATTTTATATTATTATTATAATTTATTACTGAACCATGGTCTGTTCTAAAATGTGTATTATAGTTGTAGTGTTTAATTTATTACAAATTACCTATAGGTATGAATTCTTAAAAAATTGAAATTTTGTAAATCTAAAATAAAAAAAATCAATAATATAAGTGTAACATTTTTTATATTTGTATAGTGATACCAAAATATAGTATTTATAATATATAATATGATAAATGTCCATAAATATTTTAAACTTTAGATATAATATATGTAAATACTTTTTTATACATTACTGCAGATCGATGACTCAAAAACTGAGCTGTACAAGAAAAATAATTTAACATTTTAAATGAAAAGTGTAACTGTAGCCTGTAGAATGTAGATATTGTATTATGTATTGTATTCATTAAAACTTTCGTGATTGAAATTTAAAATACAATAATATAATATTATTGTTTGATTATAAAATATATTTTATGTGTAAGCACACTTTTTTGAGAAAAAAAAAAGAAAGTGTTTTCACAATATTTCTATAATTCTATGCTAATGACTATAAATTGATTATTTGATTATTTCTTATCTTATTTTAAATATTCATTCTACTCAGATGAGGTCAAGTCAAGAATCCGGATAATTGTTTAAGATAGCTGCATTCTTAAGTCTTATAATTTAAGTACACCTAGAGCTGTTTTTAAATGTTCCTAATATGAATACCTACCTATTCATTATGATTATAATATTGACTACTGCAGTGATTTCATTTTCCCGTAGGTAGGTAGGTACGTTTATAGTTTTATTATAGTAAAGTACTTATTAGTTTAGTCACTATAATAAATTAATCGATTAAAAATAATTATAAGTCTATGTTCGTGTAAATCTACGCTAAAAGATTTTACGACAATTATTCTGTATTGTGTTTTATAAATTCCACGATTTTCGTCCGCGGGATACGACGCATCTTTGTATTCTATGTACAAACCTGTTGGTTGTTACTTGTTACCGACATATCCATACATACACACACACACATAATATATGTTACAGACTATCGGGTTTCGTATTATTATTTACAAAAGTAATTTTTTTTTTATTTACGCATAATTAATTATTTAGTCTGTAGTGATGCCTTATATATCTATATATATATTATATACGACACCCAATGGGAAAAGAAAAAGAAAATAGAAACAATATATTATACAGGATGATTCATCAAGCATGCACACATTGCACACCCTTATATTTTTCTTTAATTCAAATTCTGGTTTTTGGAATTTTTATATATACTAAATGACCATATTTTTAAAAACCTAAAATAGTTTTTTAAATATTTAACTTTATGCACTATAACTTATAAGAATACAAGAATAATATTAATATTGTGTCCATCGGCCATTATTATAGAATTAAAATTTATGTTGCTTGTGTATGTCAGCATTTTGTAACGTTTAAAATGTATCTCAGTAGTTATAAAAAATGATAAATGATATTTTTGTTAAACTATTTTTAAGGATTACTATCCCTAGTCCCTACTCAATACACAATATACTCAATAAACCGACACGTTTGATATTTGATTTAGTTTCATTAATTAAAACAAAAAAAAATCATCTGCTTAATAATCTATACCTAGTATTATTTGATTCTCAGCATTTGGAAAAAATAAGTTACATACAAATCACTATTCCTTAAATGGTATATAAAATCAAATTAATTGATAATAATATGGTCCTTAAGTACAATAGTTGATAAGTATTTATTAAAAATTCAAAAAATCAGGATTTAAACATTTTAATTATTAAATGAAAAATGTTGGTGATCATGCTTGGTGTTTCATCCTGTATAATGTATTTATTTGCTACCCAACAGAAAAATCCATTGGATTTTATTTTCTATTTATACATGCACATATAAATTATATATACATATTTTATACTTATACTATATTAGTCTTTGGTAATTTTGAAACAATTAAACGAGAGTACCTACACGTATTATAATAATAAATGTCCACCCGGGAGACGCGTTCTTGTATTTTCTGCTGCCGCTTTCGTACGATGAATATCGACTGTTGACCCGAAGACTACAGTAAGTATACCTACATGGTATACATATATATACTGTTGTTCGACCGTATAGGTTTTACGTATACATCGGACATAATAATATTATAGCGTTGGTAAACATTTTTTTCCCGTTGCATTACGTGCATCGTCCCCTGGACCCCAGCAGCGTATGATCTCGTATTTTATTGCCTGCGTGATTCAGGGCTACACATATTATTACAGTGACCGTGTAATCCGTCGTTCGTCTGAATGTAAATTAAATAGTAACGTTGGACAGAGAAATCGTCAGGGGCAACTGCGTATTGTCCCGAGAAATAGTTAAGTTAAAGCTATATTTTCAATTAATCTCCGGGAAATAACTATAAGTAGGATTATTATAAATTATAATGTTACGAAAATTATATCAATAATATAATAATAGTAATAATATTTAGATATTTAGATGATATTAAGATGCATTATGGCCGGGGCTATACACGGCGTTTTCCGTTACATGCAGTATGGCCCATCCTAATTTAAAACAATGTAAAATTAGGAGTTTGCGTTTTTATTATTCCAGCGTTCGTCCGCCAAAACGCAAGCCGGCCGGCAATTTCTGCGGCGGATTAAAACGCGGCTTATTACGTCCGTCGTCTATAGCTACTCCGATATAAACCAACGCATTTTCGATTCGACGGAACACCCCGGCCTATTACAGTACCTATATTTATATCTGTTATAATATTTCTTGTAAATGTGTGTTAACATATTGACTAGGTACAATTATTTAAACATGTTTGAAAAACCCATATAAAATCGAGTAAACACAATAAGATTGCGATTTTTAAAATAAAAATGTAATACAAATCTTATTGTTTATTAGGTAATTATTGAATTAATTGTAACAAATATGAACACAGCGCGTTCCCTTATATTATACTCGAAATATACCTAATGGGAAATGAAAGATTGATTAACTTATTAAAACAATTGTCAATAATTATCAAACATTAAATTGTATTAAGATAAGAAAAGAACAATCCGATGGTATATTTTAAAATTTAAAATATTATATTTTTGCAATAATATTTTATGCTTATAATACTAAATAATTTGAAAAATGTTCATAGTATCATTATTATCATATTTTTATTTGGTTATAATAATGTATGATTTATTTACTTTTATAATATAAACAAACTGTAAAAACTTATATTTCACTAATACCTATTTAAATATGAAAAATTCTACCAACAATTTATTTTAAATACCTACTTATAATAAGTTATACCTAATAAATGTACTTATAACTTATGTACGTTATTACTTATTATGTACTTATTATATAATACAATATTTTCATATACCAATTAAATTATTAAGACAATTTTATTTTTTAATAAAACAATAATAGTTAATAATTATCCATACCTGGCATATATGTAGCTGAAATTAAAATAAAATAAGTAAGTTATCACCTTTTTTGTCTATATTATATTATAATATTAATTAATAAATAATAATTATATTGTCAACAAAATTAAATCAAAAAAATTAAATTAAATTTAATTAAATTAAATTAAATCCTTTAATAAATGCTTTTAAAAAATGAATACCTAGCTATAGTTATTTTATTGTTGTATATAGAATATTAATTATTATATTATATTATAACTATCATGCATATAAATAGTAAAACAAAGGCCTTTGTCTTACACAATAAATAAATGTGATTAATATCTTATAAAGCGTGGCTATTTTATCCCTTCAAATGATATAATTCATACTTTTAGAAACAATAAACGATTATTTAGTAACTGTCTTGATATTGGTAAAATGCCAAAAATTATTGTTGCTAATGGTATTATTATCTGTGCGTGATGTTTTAATAAATCGACCAACAACCTATTTTATTGTCTTGTAAAAATACAAACATTAAACAATTTAAAAGTTTTCACATTTTTTAAAATTAATAAAACAATAAAACAAACCAAATGATCTTGAACAACGTATTTAACCGAATTTGCATTTGCTATTATCGTAGATTACTCGAATGAAGCAAAATGAATCTTGGAGAGAACCACCCAATGTGAAGGTTAATGGATGTTTTTATTCAGGAAATGTATCGGGTGAACCTGGTTCAGTCGTTGCTGTAAGCCTTTGCGATGGAATTGTGAGTACCAACTTATTTTACTTTAGGCTTAATTTTAACATATAATGATAACCTAGGGCCTAGGCAACTTCTTTTACAATAGGTATATATTATATGTTAAATTTTAATATTGAGTTTTCCTCACTTAACAGTTTACATTTTTGTAATATTATTCATATAATTAGTAATTAATTCTTTGTAGAAGAAAAAAATATGAAAACGTTAACTTAGTATAAGTAGGTAGATATAAAACAAAATAATAGCTAAGTAGGTAATAAACAGATCATATCATATTAGGCACCGTCGAGTGTCCACAAAAAATATTACGAAGATCAAACAATTTTTTTAAAAATAAAATAACAGATACCTATTAGGTAGATAATATTATATACATATAATGTATAATGGATTTTTTGATGAAAATCTATGTAGGTACCTAGTAGATATATAGATACTATATATTAAGTCATATGTAGAGTGTATATTATAGACTGCTGTGACAGTGTTATCGACCACAATCTAACAGGTAAGAATATAAATTTACTGAAATACTGAAATACATAATATTCTACTTTTACAACAACGTTCAACAATATACATTAATTTTACTACGTACGATTTATACATTACAATCCTTAGCAGGTAGGTATATTAAATAGGTACTACATTCTTGCCGCTTATTCAATAACAAAGATATCTTGATCTCTAGTTATTTTCAAAATTAAAATATTTTCGTAAATCCAAGTTGCCTCAGTTGCCTCGTTAAAATTATTGCAATATTAACTTACACTATAGTATATACAATATGTTTTTGTGTACTTATTAAAAAAGTAGCAACCACATTTCATTATTTCAATACCTATCAGTAAAATAAAAAATAAAACATTTTAAATTGTTAACACAAGTAGGTACCTATTTAAAGTGTTAAGAATTTACTTTATGTAAACAAAAAAATTATAATAATAATTATTTTTTTTATAAAATATCAACATTTTACATTTCCATAAGTTAGGTTAAGTTTGATTAGGTACCTAAAGGCTAAAGGCTAGGTAAGTAATTTTAAATTTAGTTATTTATTAAACCAATGCATAACCTACCTACTACCTACCTAACGGATTTGAAAATACGATTATTGGATTATATATCTGTCTGTACATACCTACCTGATACCTACTTAAATACCTAACATCAAATTTAAAGTTTTTAATCACAATGTGTCATTAAAATTTTGAAAATGTTTATTTTTCTTAATTTTATTATTAGTAAAACTCGTTTATGCGTTTACTACGCAGTACGTTGCTATACCTACTAATTATACATAACATTTTATATGTAATATGTACATATTAACATATTAAATATTAATATATATATAAGTGTGTAATAATAACTTAGTTAGGTATATTAAATAATAAATACTATTTAACTGTTTGTATAATTCGTTATAGAAGGTAGGTATAGTTTATAGGTAGGTAGTAGGTACCTACTGTGAATTATTCCAAGATAAACTCGCCTTAAGAGTAGGTACGTAAATGATTTAATGATTATACATAGTTTTGACGTATTTTTTGAAAATTATGTATATATATTATTTTAACCAAATTAGTAGGTACAGTTAAAACTCTATAACGAATCTGAAGGGACCAAGAGATTTCTTCCGTTGTAGAGAGTTTTCGTAATAGAGAGGGTTAGTATTATGGGGTAGTATTATGGTAGTATTATGTAATGTTTACGTTATATAGAGTTTTTCGTTTTAAAGAGTTTCGTTTTAAAGAGTTTTCACTGTATTAGAATTTGTTATTATATTAATTTTTAATGCGGTTTAAATTAGTCTTTTTTGGCTCGTCCTTGCACGAGACGAGGTGGCCGAGTGGTTAAGGCGTTGGACTGCTAATCCAATGTGCTCTGCACGCGTGGGTTCGAATCCCATCCTCGTCGGTACCGTGCTTGATTTTTTGACTTTTTTTTTCAATTCCTTTATTAATTGTTTTTTATATTTAACTAAAACAATATTTAAGACTTAATGGATGTACTGCATATTTTACTATAGTCATTATTTCTATTGAATCATATTGTTTTTATTATATTTTTGTTGAAAAAAAAATTATGTAAGTACCTGTAGTTAATATCTAATTTACGTAATATTTATAGTCATTATAGATTACAAAATTACAATTTATTCTGGTATTTATTTAAAGTTACGTTGATTACCTACCGCATAATATACATCAATATTGTATACAATTAATAAAAAAGTATGTAAAATAAATATATAATATACTGGCTATTTGGTATAATATGAATAGTTTAAAATGTGTATATATTATTAATTTATTATTTATTTTCCATTTTTAAACAATCAACTCCATATCATTTTGTTCAAATACAATCAAATTAAAAATGCATATACATATTGCATTCAGATTTTAGATTATCTGTCTAGGTATTTAATTCTCTATAATATTATAATTGGCACCTTCTTTGTTGTAGTCTGAAATCTCAATGGTGTGTTGGTACTGTGTACATAATATGTGTTCATTATGACTGCAAACTGCAAGTATAAAACCTGCATATAATTAAATACCTATCTATGTCGTATATGTACATATATATCCTCAATCTTCCAAGAGCGTATAAAGCATATCTATATAGATATTATTACTATTTATTCCATAAAATAGTTTATAGCACCTATAATAAATAATTATAAACATTAAATAGAAATAAATAGGGTTATATATAATAATATATTACAGCTGTCTGTCGACATAAAGCAGCAGTACAAATGGTAATTTTATACATTCGAATGACATTTTGTCCGTATGAATTAATTTTATTTATAATTCACTAATTCAGTAGGTACCTATTCAAAACTATTTTATAGAAAGATAGAAGTTATAATGGAACAACTTCATTACCTAATATTATACTACACAAAAATATTTTATTGGCATGACAAAAGTTTTTTTTTATTGGGTAAATCATAAAAATATAATTTACCGTTCTAACTTTAAAATAAGGTACGTACCTACCATAACGTTTCTATTAATAATGTATTATGATATTTATGTTATACTCGTACAGTCGTACCTATTATTAGGTAGGTACCTACGACCTAGGTACCTATGTTTAAATTCATTTTTATTAAATAATAAATTTAGATTACCTACTTACATAATTCATAAATCATTTTGTACATACCTGCCCTCAAATAAACAAGAGAGGCAGAGACTATAGGTAGTATTAAATACTTAGGCATCAAGTGATGAGTCTTGTACTAAAGTTAAAGGTAGGCAATACCTAGGTATAACAGATATATTACTAGGTAATAATATTATAAATCTATACCTCAATAATTTTAGTAATTTTACCTACTTTAAACTTTACATTTATGGCTAAATGCCTATTAGAGTACCTACCTATTGCTTATAATATAATATAATAATATACCTAATTAATGTATTAAAATATTATAGTGCTGTTATTTTTAATTATCTATAATAATCGGAGATTGATCATCTTGTTCATATTCTATAGCGGTTAATACAGCGTAAGATAAATATCTACTTTTTTAAAAATTTAAACTGCTTAACCAAACAATTAATATTTTTTTATTAACTAAAAACGAATCAGTAGATATTGTAACATGTGATATTGACATATTGTATAGATTGCGTTTTTATATTTTGTTATTATGTATACAATATTTTGGCAACAATATGTTAGTTGCAACTGTTAATATTTTAAACTTAAATAAAAATCATAAAACATTTGTTACTCTCCTTTCGTCTAAAGTTATAAAAATACAATAAAAAAAAAAGTCTGGCTCATAAAAGCCATTCAATACGCCTTTTTCTTTCACCGGACGAGGTGGCCGAGTGGTTAAGGCGTTGGACTGCTAATCCAATGTGCTCTGCACGCGTGGGTTCGAATCCCATCTTCGTCGAAAACGTATAAAAAATTTTTTCTATTTTTTTCCGTATTTTAGTGGAATTTTTAAACTTTTCATCATTTTAATCCATCAAATGAAAAGCAGAAGCAAGTACGTGTCTGTATGTTACTTCATGAAATATATAATCATTTGGCAACATATCAATCGATCGATTGCAACAGCTACTCAGTAAAGAAATTGAATTATACACATATATAAACAATTAAGTATCTATTTTAATTTTGATTCTAAAAACCAGAGTTTATTTTCAGTGTAATTGGCCAGACGTTTCACTTTTCTCCACTGCTCTATGTGTATAACATAAACTACACCATTCGTATATTATTATAATGATGTAATACATTCAGTATTCTCGCGAAGCGTATTTGATTCCGAACTGGTTAACTATAGCCTATACACAATTTCTATTTTTCGTAATATATTTATTCTTTATAATTTATAATATATATTTATCAGCCATTAATTAAAATGTTATACTAGAAATATTGTGATTTCAAATTTGTAAACAATTTTTAAAATTTATCCTTAACTATAGGTACTCTGAGAACAAAATAACGTAAATATGAAATGTCTTTTTTTATTTATTACATTAATGTTTCGAACGTTTTAACTTTTTGTTTTAAATATGTTTAAAGCAACCAATTATATAATATTTTATACACAATTATTTTTTATATCTTAGAGCTCTTATAGTTTCTTACTTAAATAATTCACCTATACTTATTTTAGATTTTATGCAAAGCGATGAATGTATTGATCTTAATATCTTATATAATGATGTGAATACATTTTTCTAAAATTTATTAAAATCATGAAAAATTATAAATAAAAGTATTTTTTAGTAAATTATAATACAATATTCGATTTTATAGCTTAAGATCGAAAATATAATTCAATATTCTTTATAAGTATTTCATAATACCTATAGATCTAAAAACTCCTAAAATATACACAATTATTATTTAATATTTATAGAAGAAGTTCAAATTTGGATGGAAATATACATTTTAATGAAGAATAATGGTGTTAATTCATTTATTATAACTCAAACATATTATGTTTTTACCCTTAGGGAAGCATCACGTATAATATGTCTCTAAAAAGGTTATTTTCAGATTATAATTTATAATGCAAGTAACGTTATAAATAATGTTGTATGATACCTATAAAAAAAGGTTCAATGACTTTTTACTTTTTAGAAAAGGTCATTCAATAGTTTGTTTGACTAACGCTCGGTTATGTTTAATTTTATTAAACTTTGACATATTTATAAAAACAATAATTTTCGCTGTCTAGAGCCACTATAGGGTGGCCTATATAACCAATAGTATACTTATACAGTTATACACCGAGTGATTCGTCAAAAATACTCACCCTTTTTTTTCCTTTAAATAATGTGTTGATTTCAATCGTGATTTTTGAAATTACGAAGTTTATTTATATTTTCAAATGTTTAGGTTTTTTTCGCAATTTATAGAATATTTCGAAGTGATACAAATTTTAATTTTTTCTCATGTGAACATTTATTTTTCTACAAATTATTGATATATCTCAACTGATATTTGAATTATTAGTTTTTGAGTTTTTAAACTGTATGTATAAATTTGATCTTAAGAATATTTCAGAGGCGTAGCCAGAAAGGGCTTAACACTTTTACCTTGAGTTATTGAAAATCAAAACAAAAATAAATAAATAAATAAATAAATAATAAACACTTTTAATAACATTTTTTTTTTTAATTCAAATATTCTATTATAAATCTAATAACAAGAAATATATTAGTAAAATTTGTAAGACAAATTTAAATTTAAATATTTCAAAACAAAATAAAAAATACGGCCAATAGTTGAGGCTATTAGCATCTAAACCATTATGGTTTTATATAAGATTTCAAATATAGGTATCATGTAATATTTAGAAGGGATGTTGCATTATCAAACGATTATTACTTTAATTTACAAATTTTAATATGGTTTAGCCATTTTCTTCTAAATTTATTATTAATGACGATTATCGTCTCATTAGGTACTTAATGTTAAATTACTTATAAACTTCTTGTTTTAATTTAGATTTATATTTACAATATGAAAAAAAAAAATTAAAGTGTGTTTAGAATGTTTAGATTAATATCAGAAATTATTCATCAATAACAGAATACAAATTGATCAAATAACCATAAATTAAAAGTTATATATATATATAATATTATATATTTTATGTATGAAATACGAATATAAAATAAATACTTAAAATATTAGACAATGTATAGAAAAAATATCCAATCATTCTTATTCTATGACTTATAATAATTAATATTAGATTATTCGATTATTGTAGAATGATTATTAATTTATTTTAGCTGAAAAGAAATTATCATCAATCAATGGGTTTGTAAAACGTTTTATAATCGATTAATTACTGATAAATAGTATTGTTGCACAGCTTTAATTATGAAAAAAAAAAAATTAAACCATAAATCGCTTAACGTTATTTTATCTATATATTATGCTTTCTCTCAAAAATGATGTTACTAAATAAATTCGTCCACCGAATATTATACCATATGAGATGTAATTAAAACATTTAATTTGAATTTTAGGGCTCATCATGTATTCATGTTCCATGTCCATGTGTAAAATCGTGTATGGATTTGTTTACATGTTTTATTTTTGTTATTAATATACCTAATATACCATTGCATACTGATAAAGTGATAAATCAGTGTTCAATGTCCATGGTAACTACTATCTACTTGTTATAATAATCGTGTTGAATGATGTATATTTTATATAATATTATTATATATTTTGTTAAATATTTTTGAACTACTAAGACTTATTAACTAACTTTTATGTGAATAAATAAAAATAATTTATACAATCACAATGTAGTTATAGGGTACATAAAAATTATGAAAATCATGATTTGGTTGTATAAAAATATTATTATTTTTCATTTTAATGTTAACTTACAATAAATAAATAAATAATGAATTTATAAATCTTTATATTCATAAATATTTCAATAAATTCATGAAGTTTTATTTTCATCCTAAAATTAGTAGGTATTATAAAGTTATAGTAAATGATTCAAGAAAAATAATAGCATATACCTACTAAGTAATATTGTGATAGGTTGGTAGGTACAATAAGGAAGTTTTAATATTTTTATTTGTATGTTATTCTACTCAAATCATTCCGGTGTATCATGTATACCTTGTATACCTTATTATAGCTATTACTTATTATGAAGTTGAATGTTACGCGACTTTCAGCATTCTTATTCCAATCGTTATTTCTCAGTAAATTGTATCTAATGGCATCAAAGCAAGTTATTTATTATTATTATAGTTATTTATCATACGTGAGATATCCATGATACCATATTTGTAAATAATAAGTTGTATTTTGATAAATTGACTTCATAGAAGTTTTAAACGGTATGATTATTGTCATAAATTATAATTAAAATGGAAGTGTAGGTCACAGTTTAAATTACTTCAAAGTAAAAAAGATAAAAAAAAATTAGTTCAAATTAAAGAATCATAAATCTCTCTCAAGCAATTTAATATTTGGTAGGTTTACCTACATTAGTTTCTAGTGAAATTAATTTGGTCTCTTGTAATATCCAGAGAAGGTATACTTGAAATACATTTCAGGTATCATATATTCAGCGGGGGTAATTTAGATACACCGGTTTAAACATCTAAAATATAATTATTTCGATATATACGTTAAAGTAAGTCTATAAAATAATGATTTTATAAAAATTCTGCAGCTTTATATCAAGACATACGATGGCACTAAGTATAGTCATTATTTTTGATTACTAATAATTTGCAGTAATAAGTAGTTTTATTATTTTTAATAATACTTCATTATTCAGAACAAGATTAATTGTATTAATGAAAACATAATGAATACTCTACTAAGTTTAAATTAAATTTGTTCACGATTTATTTCTTTGATCTATATTTACAGTTGTTCACCATTTATCTTTCATGAATCATTTTAGGTACTGAATTGTAAATGCATCATCATTAATCCATTCCTCACATTCTTTTCTATAATCTCAGACATCGGTGTTAATAAAAACTGTTCACTCGTGTACTCCGTCGAAAATATAATGTTAAAACATTCGTGAAAACACATAAAAAATTGAACATGGGCTAAAGACAGAAACTTTTTTTTTATTCGTCCATTTTTAGAACTCAACTCTCGTTGATTGAACATCGTCCCTCGAACGAAATAAGCCCTCCGGGTGCACTAACCACTAAGATACGTCTTAAAATTAAAAAAAAAAGACAGCGATGATAATCTTTCTGTCAATAGAATCAAACAAAATTATATATTATATATGAACGTTATTGTCGATTACACATCTTTATTAAAACATCGCCTTGTTGATACTAGCAGTAAATAAAAACTTGTTGTCGATAAAACCTGATTATGATCATAAAATGTACCATTACGCTATTGGTAAACAATTCTAAATGCATATCATTTTTAATTTTGATTTTTTTTTTTTAATAGTGTTATAGTAAAATTGGTGATACGATAGAAAATATTAGTACCATTTATTTTTTAGAAAATAGACATATTTTTTGTAAACAATAGAAATGTCATACTTGCAGTATCTATAATAAATTATTTGCCCGTAAATTGTATTTTAAATTTAAATTTTAAACAATAAACTTATTATTCAAAACGTTTGTAATTATATATATATATATTTTAAATTTTCTTATAAAATAAACGGTTTTTAGTTGTTAATTAAATCATAAATGTAATTATTAAAATATTGTTGATATTTAACATTATTTTTGTTAAAAATTAATAATAACCAGTAAAATCCATTAAAAATTAATTTTAACTTGTAACTCATAGTCTCAAAAAATTCCATATTATAATAGGTACATATTATTGTTATAATATAGAATATACTCGTAGAATATAGACGAACTAAAATATTAAATTAAATTATTAAGCTAAAGATTCCAAAGATACTTTACACCTGTCCGTCATTCGTTTTCAAGGAATCGTTGGTCCATTAACACATTTTTTTTTTTTTTTTGGCACAGTTTCTAAAATCTAAACAACTTTTGTTACTGTCTCAAGCTAAGTGGTTTTTGTTTTTTTTTTTTGGTTATTTGATCCTAAAATACAAAACACCTACATATAATTACATACGCATAATGCACATTAATATAACATTATCTTAACAAATAAGTGATATAGTATATTTATTGTTTATAGTTATTTATTGTGGTAGGCACAAGTTAGATAAGGTTTAATCTTTTTTTTTTTTTATTTAACACGAGTAAAATTTTTAACGTTGTAGACAGTAATAATTCATATTATAGCCTCGCCTACCACTCCGACAAACTCGTTTTAATAACGACTGAGAGGATCTTTATGATATTGTCTGAGAAATGATTTTTATCATGTTGAAACAAATAAAACCGCGTCTGAAATCGAAATTATTTATGTTCGCTTATTTTATGCAGATCCGTTAAATGTTTCAATATATATATCTGGTTTTCTGCAACAATTCAAAGAGTACCCATAATACTGGTCATAAAGGTTCTTGATGGTTTTACTATACCGAACTGATAACACATTTTTAAGATCACATGTTCCAAAGTTTTTATACATATTACATGATTCGTTGTACAATACTATAACAGTATAAATACTTTTTGTAATAGATGTACCTATAATATAGTTCCTATATTATGTATCAGATAATTGTACCTAATTATTTCATTAATTTGTATTATTTTAGTAATTGATTAATGGTCCTTATTTTACGAGTATATAATTTTTATTTTTTAAAAAAATATATAAAGCTATAAATTTATGTTTATGCTATAATCACTGTAATAATCTAACCTAACTTAGCCTAACTTTCGAGTGTTTTAAAGTTAAATTTTACAGAATTTATTTATATTAGCTATTAAACTGTCCAACTATTGGTATAATAACAAATCGACACCATTGTTTATAAATTATAATTTGTAATAATCCCGCTAAATCAAATTTTATTCAATTATAATTGTTTTAAAGCTTAAGGGTGATATTATAAACATTGTTTTAATTATCACAACTTCGACTTAAAGTATCAAGTATCTCTTGAAAATATAGCTTGATATAAGTTTGGTTGATTAAAATATTAAAACAGGTATATACCTACCTATCTGTCTATATTATATATTTATCGTGCATATCTGAAACGTTTATTATTGAATCGACAATAATTATAAAGTATATAACCTTTGATAATTATTATTTTTAAGTCTTAACCTATTATCGCCAATCAGTTCAAACGTTATCGTTTCGTTCATTTTTTAAGACATTGGATAGTATTATCGTTATATCAGATATAATAAAATAAGAATAATACTAGGCGTGAACATATCACACAAATTTGTGTGGCGTACAAAAATGATTTTATACATATACATAGTACATACCTAACATAATTTATACTTGCTCACTCGCCACGTGGTGTCCCTCATCACTCGAATATTATTATAAATCTATACGCTTCGAGTACGTACAAAAAAGTATACCTATAATATATGTATACCAAAATGGTATATGTAATGTATATATGACGTATTATATGTGTTTATTACACACACACATATATATAATGAAAATGCACACTGCAGTAATATACCTATTATAATGGGTAGAGTGACGTTTAGTGAAACTCGTTAACTCGTCAATGTCTGATGATGGAAACGATTGGGGGCCAAAATAAAAATAATAAAAATATTTGTATATTATAAAATATAACATAAAATGTATGTCTAAACTAAACACTCTAAACAGGAACGTGGTGTGTGACAGAATAATATTTTTTAATAATATAATATAATAATAAGCATGCCGCGGTCATTGGCCACGACGGAGCTTTGTAAAAAGGCACGTGATCGACTACCGTTTTTGCTCGCGTGTGGTGTGCCAAATACAATAAGCGTTATCGGTTTTACGTGCTCCAAGTCGCAAGATTTTCCGCGAAAAAAAACAAGACGCGTTATTATCGCATCGCCCGCGAACGTCATGTTCATAAGACGAATAATAATATTAAATTATTATTATTGTACATATAGTGCACGCGCAGACTCTGCTGCAGCAAGAGACCTTCCATCATAATACGCAACACACTGCAATTATACGAAAAAGAGTAGGTACTATATTGTATGTTTATATACTTATCCTATATACAGAGAGTCTTTGTCGATGTAAATAATTGTCTTTAAAATTAATTATAGAAATGTATTTATTTAGTCTCCAAGTATTGATTTACTAATCGTAAATATTTTATGAATTTAAGTTATGATTGAGTTAGTTTTTTTAGGGGTTTTTAAAAGTTTAAAATATAATACTAATATAAAAATATATTTTTAAGTATTCTCATAATTTTCTATTAAAAATTGATGAAATATAAATTTTTTTTATAGACACATTATTATTATATGCACCTAACAAAAAAAAAAAAAAAACAATTTACTCGGTAATTTAGGCTAAATAGTAAATATTATACTCCCAAATCTAAAATAAAATGTTTTCTATAAATTTTGTAAACAAACCGTCCAATTCTTTTACGCTCATTCAGCTGCATAAATATACTTAAAAATCAAAAAAAAATTCTCTCTCTAGTCGTTTTAGGGTCTAAAAAGAAAACGTTCACGCTTCGATCGCGCGGAGTTCTCAGTATACATTTTATCAATACATATTTTTTATTTTCCATATTTATATTGTTTTGATATTTACATTAAAATAAATACATTAATATATTATTATAATAATCGCACGCCGTCTTTCCGAGACTTAACACTGTCTAGCAGAGAATGCGTTCAAACGAAACGTTATTATAGCAATAATAATATTATCAACGACGGCGCGGCAACTTTATTATAAGTGTGGCTAGTAGACGCGGCGGAGACTCCGCGGGTTTTGGCAGCGCGGAAGAGATGCCGGTGGGCGGCGGCGGCGGTGGCGTCGAGACGAGTTTAATATTATAAAATATATTATTATTATAGCAGCGTGAAAACGAAAGGGAAAGCATCGTCGGCGAGTCCGCGTGCTTCCTATCGCCGTCGCAGACCGTGTGTTAATATTAATTCGATTTTTTAAATCTCGTATACACGTACGTACACTGTACACACGCCACGATCGCACGTAAACATCGCCAAAACCGTTTACGAGCTGCCGAATGAGCGTTGGCAGATAAAATAACATAACGTCCGCGAAACCGCCGCTGCCACGTGCTTAATACTATTACGATCGTTACACCGTTATCACTTTTCATTATCGAGGTCCGCGTAATGTGTAATGATATATTACAATATTGTCAATAATTATTTTTATTGGTGTGTTGTTCACGACTTCACGTGAGTCGGTACTCGCGTCCGCGTAAAAATTTGTCGCGCATAATATTATATATAACTACAACATTACTGTATAATATGATGAAATATTTTCGTAAATGCAAATTAAGTACTGAGAATCCTATACCAATATCATAGCTATTTACAGTGAACTTATTAAATATAAAAACGGGACTTGTACATAATTTTTCAATTTGTGATTGAAACCATATAGGTATAACAGATATCTATAACTTATATAGGTTTCACAATTTTCGTTTAAAGCTCGTTTAAATTGAAATTCGTTTCGAAAAATAAAATAGAATAAAGTTACATCGCGAAAAATTCAAGTTGTACTGATGATACGAATAATTGAAAATTAATTAATTCTCTTTAAATTATTTAAATTATCGCATATCTGTAATTTGCTGTAATAAAAGTTCTGAGGTTTTTTTTAATGTTATTATTTTATATTAACTCAATAAAAAAAAAAAATTGGAAGTAATAAATTGATCGATATAATACTTGGATAATTAGAATGAAGGGACAACATTTTTTCAGTTGGCATGTCAGGTCACAGTGTTCTGCTGAACAAATATGACAATTCCGTCTTAAAGGAGACACGTATATGATGTAGGTTACTCCCCATTCTGTTTAGCATCCCCTTCGAAGGAATTTTTCACCCCTATGCAGGGTCATTCTATATCGTTTTAAATAAGTATATTATTCGTCATATCGATGTACAATAATATATATTATATCGTCGACTTCGGTAGTTTTACGGTGTTTATGAGAACGCAATACAGGCGGGCGCGTGCCCGCTCGATTTATAAATATCGCCAGACCGTCGTCGTGGCAGCCTCCGTTGTTCCCGCCGAGATGGTCGGTCGGTCGAGTTTTATTCGCATGTTCCATATTGCGCACCAACACACCACACACACATACACACACACACGTATACGACATATATACACATGCAAACTCACAGCATATACAGGGTGCTTAACAAACGTGCTCATGAGTATTAAGTGATTGCTATCAATATGTCTATTAATCACCAAACACTAATCAAGATTAATCTATTTTGTAATTTGTAAAATTCGTATAATTAATGTGCTCCAAATTAATAATATTACATCCAACTGCTGTTTAAGAATCCACATAACGATCGTATAACCCGTGTAGGTACCTTTTAAACCTACAGCTATACTATCTTTGACTATTATATAATATTATATCCTTAAAATTCTGTAGGAACTATACTATAGCTTTCAAATTTTTATATCGTCAAAAAAATAATAAAAATATCTGTTTACCATAACATACCACTGTAAAACTAGACGGTTTTTATAGAAGTTAAAATCGTTAGCTCAAAATATTATCTTTTTAAAAAATTAATTATTATAATACAATAAGGAATAAATTACTATATTAGGCTGTCAGAGAAAATTGGAGAGGCTAATATTATATGCATGATATAAATTATAAATTGACATTTTCACTAAAAAAAAAAACAAGAAATATTATCTGTAAGTTATGTATCAATTCTGTATTATATACTATTATATGTTATATTTACACATGAACCTGAATAATAAATAATAATAATGATTTATTCAACTTACTTAAGTATGATACATAAATTAAATAATATTATTAATATTTATAATTAGAATATATATTTTACCATATTTGTAATAAATAATAACTATTGGTATTTGGTAACTATGTTGAAAATATTTCAATAAATTTTTTATTCTCAAAATTTTAAGCTCTCTATAATTTATGGGGGATACATGGGAATAATGAATGTCGCATAAAACATCTAAATATTTTTAAATATGGAGTTTAGAGGATGCTAATAAATTCTAAAAATAGGGATTTAAATAAATGTGTGATTCTTAAACGTTAGAATGAGGGTGAGCCTGGTCGGCGAATCGCGGTGTATACACGATGGCGCGCAACGCACATGACGAGACGACTCTCCGCCGCAATAATTATACTATTAGCATTACAACACTTTATATTTATGTATAACAATATATTATATTATATATACTTCCATTGACCTCTCGCGCTGCGAAAAGTCCCATAACGCGTCCTCCGTACGAAATCGCTTGCCACCGTGGCAGCTGCTGCACCGTCGTCGCATTTGTACAGCACGCACCCATTTTATATAATAATAATTAGATGTACGATTTAATATTGCTGTAATAATATATAGTTTCTACGACCACCACGTGTACATGAAATATCGTGTGCAATTTACATCGCATATACGATATATTACTACTCTAAAGTCTATAATAATAATATGCTGTAGGTATCGAGTATAAAATACAATATTATTGATAGTCGTACTGCATTACGGGAGATTTGCCCACGCCGGATGAGGACCACGACTGTCAAACGGCGGCGGCGGTGACGATTATCGTGAGATTAGACCGAGGCGAAACGTTAGACGCTGGAGGAACAATATAATAATAATAATAATAATAATAATATAATCTTGTGGTCTGCGACTATAGTCGGTTTGCGCGTGTCCTTCCTACTCGGCCGCCAACGCCACCCCCACCCCAAAACCGACACCACCACCGCGGGTTTCCAAGAGTCAATATTGTCGTATAATAGGCATGTGCGTACAGTGCACCGCAGAGGACGACGGATTATAACAACATATAATATTATAATATTAATGTGTATCATGTGTATCGACTCGCCCGCGCATTTACCACTCAAGCCCCAAGCCAGCTCTTGTTTTCTTCATAATATTATATTTTATCGAACCCGTGTAGTAAATTATAATGCGGGACGTGCGATGCGCGAAGAGAGTAATGCGACTCCGATCGGTTGTTCGCGTGTACCAGTCGTAGGTACACACGTACAGCGTTTTGCGTTTATATAATATGCTTATACAAATGCATTTATTTCTCCCAGAGGTATATTACATATATAGGTACCTACATATCTATATAAAATAATGTTCTTATTATTCGCTTGGTTTTATCACACCACATGCACGAAACGAGACCGTAATAATATCCATGTACTATATTATGCGTTATAATATTATAATAAGCGCGTTCAGACCGTCATCGGTACTTAGCCAAATCGGTATATATCATTTTACCTATATGGATGTATTATAATGTACATTGTATATATTATTACGTACAGATACCAATAATACATAGTTATATTATACGCACGTTTCGCAATACCCTATATCGGCATATATAATTATATCATTACTATTATTGCGTTGGATTGAAAAACATTAAGTGAATTGTGGATAACGATTAATAACTGATAGGTGAAGATATATTATGTTTTCATATTTTTAATCGAATTATATATTGTCTATACTCGTAATAATCGTTTAAAATGGTATAAATCTCAATTAAATATATTATTATAGTGTTGTGTTAGTAGTATCGTGATGGTCGTGTTTTATACGTTATACATTCAGTTAAAGAAAAAAAAATAAATTCGAGTAAATTTTCAATTTT
The DNA here is from genome assembly GCA_009835225.1 of Aphis craccivora. Taxonomy (NCBI): domain Eukaryota; kingdom Metazoa; phylum Arthropoda; class Insecta; order Hemiptera; family Aphididae; genus Aphis; species Aphis craccivora. The sequence goes on along the minus strand of VUJU01000203.1, from coordinate 27,848 downwards.
TTACTTTGAAGTAAGCATATTTTTGAATTTTTTCATATACGTAAATTGACTCACGTATAATATGTCGTGTAAAATAATAGTCACTCATCTGTAGTGATAGTTTTTTTTATATATTAAACAAATTTCACTTTAAATGTATATACTTGCGATAAACTCTCTTTATTGTTATTTTATGCAAATAAGCGGTGATAATGAGAGAAACATTAAAATTTAAATATTGTCAGATAAGTCAATTCATTCTTATGTATTATTTATTTCAAATTTAAAAAATAATTTATGATTTCTTGCAAGATAGATTAATTGTTTATACCTTTTTTTTTGGTTTTTATTCGTCTATTGTGTTTTATCACATCCGCAATACAATAGAATAAAATGTTAAATAGTATTCTATACAGTTTTTTTTCTATAATAAAGTTTATGACATACATTATATATTGTTATTTTTAAATATGTCTTGTTTATAAATTATTGTTGAAATGTTTTAAGTTATTTCTTGGATCGGTACTGACGATATTATTTTAATAAAGTAGTTTTTATTTTTATACTTAATTTGCATGTTTATTGCGAGTACAGTACACTCAAGGGATTTTTTTTCTATGAATTAATTACGTTTAAATTGTTTCTATTTACATGGTATTTATTTTACAAATGTAAATATTTGTATTATATATTTACAAATGAAAAAAAATAATCTTATTCTTGTATAGACGAGAAATAAGAAAAATAAGAATGAGACTAATTAAAGTTAATATACCTTAGTGAATAAACGTTATCGAGTAATAGCTAAAGTAACTAAATCACTTTTTTGTACAAGCTCTAAGTAGATAAATAACCAATTATTTTTTTAAAAATAAAAATGTGACATTGAAACATTGAACAAAATATTTTTTGAAATTTTAGATGTTAAATAAATTAATTTTAAACTATAAATGTTGACTATAAAAATGTTACGAGCGTTATAATTGGAAGTTGAGACAGAATTTTATACAAATTTGAGTGGGTTTAATTGTTGAACTTAAATTATGATTACACAAATGAGTGACTTCAATTTGAGTTATAACATACAATTATAAAATGTTTGATCAATTTTCATAATAAATTCAGGCAATAATTATTTAAATAACACATAATATCAGATTCTCGGTATTTTAATTTAATATCAAAACAAATTTTATTTAGTAGTTAAAATTGTGGATTATATTTAATTTTTAGTATGTAGACTGTAAAAGATTTATGAATTAAAAAAGAGTATAGCTGCAATAGTTTACAGCGAATTTGGTTTATTAGGTTCATCAGAATGGGTTGAATATAATGGTGGATATCATAAGACCTAAACACAAAATTATAACTTATCAAATATTATTTTTAGTAATAAAAGATTTCTAACTTGTTTTACAACTAATAGAGTGAAAACAAGTTAAATTGATTTGTTACTCTTTATGTCATAAATTAATGTCAATAATCCAACAAAAAAATATTAAAAAACCAGTCGAATATTATAATATTTCATAATAACCTGTGGCTGTTATAAACATGCAAAATATAAAAATTTGATAACTGGTTAAATTTGTAATTTTTTTTTAAAAATAATTTAAACTTTCAAATAATTGTTAACGATCAACAAATAAAAAGTATTGTATCACTAGTTGTCAATGATTAACTAATGTTATAAAAAAAATATGTATTTAATGTATTTGATAATAATTAAACCTTATTTCATAGTAAGTATTCTAAAAGTGAATTTTATAACTTAAATTTGGTTTAATTTCTAAAATCTTCATTAATTATTGGATTGTGATGGTTTATTGTAATGTACAATAATCTAACTAGGTTTGCTTTTGATGAATCGAATAAATCGAATAAATAAATATTAGATTACTTGTATAGTTATTAACTATTATATAGAACACCTTGTGTAACATATTATGAAATGAAAAAAATGTTTTGGGACCCGCTCTTAAAATTCTAGTTACCCAATTATTTATTTTATTATAAGATTAAGTCAAATTAGTTTTTTTGTGACTAGATTATAGATATATTACACAATAAACTTAATTGAATAAATTTCTACGGAATAAACTCTCAATAAATTACTAATCTACTTAATTGTAAAGGTTATAACTAGTATAGTCATTAAGAGTACAGAGTTTCAAGTCTTAAATCGTTCAATAACCATGAACTTTAAATTAGTATAATATAGTATCTACTCTATCTAATAATTAATAAAAATATACATTATTTTTAGAGCATGTAGATTAGCTACGAGTAAGACACATATTTACTACAAAAAAAAAAAAAATTAATGTTGGTTTATAAATGAACACCTAAGATTTCAATATTGTTAACAAATTACCATCGATATTCAATCATAATTTAAGGCCTCAGATTGAAGTTCAAACACGTGTTGAATATTAAATCTGTTGACCCTTTAACCATGCAGGTTACCTTCAGGTTCATATTATGATGTGGTTATGTGACCCTCTATACAATATAATATATTAGTGATGGTTAATCTCACAATTATGTTTTAATCGTGAATGTTTTTTGAAATTTCATTTTGGTAATTTAGATTTTCAGACTCTACTATACAAGGAAATAAATAACATATTATATTCCAGCTATGTATGAGTGTATATTATTGATGGTAGGTAGGTATTCCGTGTCCATACAATAATTGTGATATCGAGAACCTTGGGTAGTAATATTGTAGGCCCTACACTTAGTTTTATTTCTTAAAGATAAAATTAGTTTTTTTCGCATAAAAACTATCACGGCCACTTGTGTTTACATTTCGTCGACATGTAATAAGACACGACATTATATTATTATTATTATTATTTCTGTTCTTGTTTGCCAATAACTATTAGCTGTAAATTGTACTACAGTATATACAGTTCCGTGTTATTATGTATTTTATATGTGTGTCTTAAGTATCTGCAGATTGGTGTAGTTGGTTTTAAAATAATGTACATAAATTACGTGTTTTTTTATAGGAAACCATATTTTTTGGCTAGTTAAAACGAGTTTAAAAATTCAATATTATCCTAATTATATGTGTTTAAAATTAAAACTGTGAATTGTAATCTAAAGACAAATACATTTTTAACTTTTTCCATAATTTAAAAACTGTAACATATTCGGCACAAAATGGTATCATATAATTTTTTACTCTTTTGAGTAAAGTTTAAAGTTTTTGTTATAATTCATTTGTGTATTTGATGATTATATTTTACTGTTAATATTTATTATAAAAAAAAAAAATTAATAGTATCCACAAAGTTTGAAATGATTTATAACTACATAAAATTTAAACATCGTAAGTTTTTAAAAATACACGTACCCTTGTTTTTAAATATATTTGGATATTTACTAAATATATGTGGTCAATGGTCATATAATATTATTAAAATAATAAATAATATTATTAAAATAATATTTGTCACCCACTGATAATAAATTGAGGGCGTTTTTTTTTTTATTGATTAAAATGGATGTACAAACAAACATTAAATTTTGTTTAAAAATATAAATAGCTGTAAGATGATATTGATCAATTATTTATTAATTATTATTATTGTCTTAAATTAATCTTATTATTTTGACATCAACAAATAATAAAAATATTATTTAAGATTTAACTATACATATAATATTGTAAAACTGTTTACAATTATTTTATGATTTTCTACAGAAAATATACTACCTAGGTAATCGTTCAAACACGATCTGACAAAATTATATTAGAATTTAGAATTAAATAACGTACACACATCTGAACTAGTGAAGTTTAAGTTTGGTGTACTACAGAGCAGTAACAGATGAAATTTTATAATTTTAGACTGCAATTATGTGTTAATGGATATTATATATCATAGAGTAAGGACAAATAGGCTATAAATTTAAAGATCAATGGTAAAATTATTATCTGTTTACCTTGTATGCGGTCCCTGTTTTTCTATAATTAAACAAGTTTATATTTTGTGTGCTGCAAAAATTTGTTAAACGCTGTATTCATAAATTTAAACAATTTAATATTCAAAACGGAAAGTGCTTTTAATATCAATAATATAGAGAAATAAAAAAAGTATATTATGTTTTCTATAAAAAGAATTTGTTTATTGTTGTTCGATGGTTACTTATTAGTTATTATTATAGTTATAATATTAATAAAATGTTCGTGTATGTTTGTACACACACTGCACAGTCCGAAAAATAAAACGTTGCATGTGAGTGATTCACTAGGAAATATGATTCATTTTATTATTGTTCTTATTTTTTTAACATTTAATAAGAACTTCGTGTGCGATGTGAGGAAACAAACAATATAAAACAAAATATAGGTGTACGCGGCTTATCACCCGTTGAGGGTTTAGAACAAAGAAAATCATATCCAAAAGCCTCCAGCAAGGATAGAAAATTTATTAATTCAATGATTCACATTTTATCACTATTGTTTTCGTGACCAATCCACCACACTGTGCGCACAATATTATTTTATGTCATTCTATCTTAACACTACCTATTCAATGTTTTAATTATACCATAAAATATATCAATGATCTTTTAATTGTGGGCATTGCGAAAAGATTAAATAACATCACTGCAGTTGTATGACAAATAGGTAATTCCAAAACCAAAGTTTCATGTGCGTGATGATGACTTAACACAAATTGGTTCAGTTGATTTTAATCAGATATAGAATTGTTAGAATTGTTTATATTTTATTGTAATTAACGTTAAACAAAAGAATAAAGTATGAAATGTTAAAATGTTAGAACTGTCATCAGTTTAAACGTTCATAATTGTTTATAACTCACTGTTTATTATATGATTTACTTCCTAACTATATAGTATTAAAATAAAATATAAATATAATGTAATTATGTGTTATGATAAGAAGCCAATATTATCGGTGCTACGGTAAATTATTTATCATTATTTTTAATGATAAACTATTTAATGGACAATAATTAAACTTTTTTTTCGATTCATTAGTTTTAATTATTGAGATTTATAGAATAATAATACTGACGTTATTTTGTATGTTTTTCTTCTATTTTTCAGACAGGATACATTCGCACAACTAGTGGTAATTACTTCATAGAGCCCGCAGAGACAACAGACAACCACGTAACTCCGGCATTACATACCATTTACCGATCTGGTCAGTTGGCCGAGGGTGACAAGTCGCCCGGACAAACGCAACAATTGCATCAAGCGGAGAAAAATTGCGGAGTACAAGGTAACTGTATGCAACAAAACCATTCGATTCCGTTGTGAAAACCATTATACTATATTTTAAAACGTTATACGATTTTAATGGGCAGTATTATATTATGAGGTACACGTGATCTTGCTTTTGCATATAGGGTGGGTCTCGTGCCTCGATTATCCCGTTTGTTAAACGAACAATCGTACACACGCTTGTGGGTACTCAGTCTATATAGTTAGATACTATAGGTGCATTAGTATACAAATAGACCATTGTAAATATTCAGTTAACGGGCACGACCGGAGTGGTGCAAGTATATAATATCGTAAAACCCATCGGTACCGAAGCTTCTCGAGTGTAGGTACCTCCTATAATGCGCTGCAAGATTATTGTATGCATATTCGTTCGTCGCCGTCACGACGCTTGTACCCGGAGTATCGTATGTAATATGTATACGCGTGTTGTAGTACCCTAACTCAACGCGTTATGGGAGAAGAAGTAGCAATAACAAATCATGATAATAATTGAACTCGCTGTTTAGATAGCTGTTAGTCCAATGTCCGATAACGACAATACGCCTGTATGGATGGTTTAAAACGCGTGTCTTGTATTTGAAGTCCATTAGTGGTACAAGATAACATAAATACAATATACGTACGTGCGTACATGTAGAATCGCAATTCCCAGATAGTCCGGATCGTGTTGTTTTTACAGAGGAAAAACAATAATAGTAATAAAGATGATAATAATAATAATAGGAACCTACCCATTTCTATGTTATATATTGATAAATGGACATTTGTGACCAAGAATCGGGCACGCGGTGTTTAATATTTCGTCATACTAATATATTATAATGAACTCAGAATAAATAAAATCCCACTCACTCGTCAGTGGCTTCATTCCGCGTCTTAGGTAACATTAATTCAATGTCAAGGTCCATAATTTAACACTTAATGGAGAGAGAGAGCTACAGCCTCCCGTGGAGATAGGAGTACCTACATTTTAAAACCGTCACTGTTAGGAATTATGAACAAAATTGATTTTATTTCAGCCTACGTAATAATGAACACATTTGTATCATTTGATAGATTATAATATTTATTCAAATAACTGCAGTACGATTTGTATAATGATCAACCGTAATGAATTTGAAATAAAATTAAATCAATGACTATTGGTATTTTTTTTACACGTTTTTCGCTTAATTTGTTTGTGCTGGCATTTAAATATTAGATACACGATATGTTTTATAAGCAGCTATAAGTTTTAAGTTTTTATATAATACTGTCAAATTAGTTTTGATAATTTCAGTGTATATAAATATATAATACAAATATTGACGACAAAAAAAGTTATTTTATTGACTTATATTCAAATACCTATCTTAATATTATTGTGTAGAAATTAAAATGTTAATATTTGTACCTATATATTGTGAATAGTTTTATTTATTTTTCAGATAATGAAGCCACTAGTGATTTGGATACAATAACTGACGAATATAGTGCACCCGCCGAAGTTAAACCATTTATTGTTGATAGCAGTACGAATAGTTTAACAGAAAATGATATTTTTTTGAGTTCCACTAGTCTACCAAGTACACGTAAATATAGAAAGAAGCGATCGCTGACTTCAGAATACGTCGTTGAATTGATGGTTGTCGCGGACAAAAAAATGGCTGACTATCACGGAAAGGAGCTTCACAATTATATACTTACCCTCATGTCAATCGTAAGTATTAGAAACCATTGTGCACGTGTGATTAACAATATTATAATTTATTGTAAATATAATAACACTTTAAACACGTTTAAAACCGCGCAGGTTTCAAAAATATATAAGGATAAGAGCATAGGGAATCCGATGCACATAGCCGTAGTTAAGTTGGTCGTCTTGAGAGACGTGCATTTCGTTGAAAACCGTAATCGAATGGGCGGTATTGCAGCTGCAGACATGTTGCACAAATTTTGCGAATGGCAAATACATCACAACGACGAAAGTGATTCTAGCGCGAACCACCACGATTCTGCTCTATTACTAACCAGGTATACCATTATTATTCATTAACAATAAGCGAGCTGTCTAGACGGTGACGCTTGTCGTATAATAGTCGGCGACTAGAATTAATGTCATATTATAATATAAACAAATTACTCTTGTCAAAGAATTATTTTCAAAACGATCATTCACGTATGCACATATTAAAATAGTTATAATAATAATAAAGCGAGACTATGTCGCGGGGTCATAGGGCGGTGACTCGTTTGTTCTTCGTCATATCGGAGATAGTATCGAAACCGGTTGTAATTCACACGCGTTTTTTTCCATTTCATTGACTTGTACTGTGCTGTAACAGTTCATGAATGAACACTAAATGCAATTTATCAATCAGCTTACAATACGCGTCGTACGAAATAGACATGATTGAGACGATTTGATATTCCAGAATTGTTTCAATATATATTGTATTGTTTTACAGTATTTAGCAGTATTTTATACTCACGCGTTTATAGATACTAGTCACGCTTTTTATAAATAATTTGACATAGTTACTGGAAATTACTGTACCTAATAATCCATTCTGCAGTGTACGTGTATATTAAAAAGTTTTTTGCGTTTTACAGAGAACACGTCTGTCGAAATCATAATCAGAAAAAATGCGATAACACCCTAGGATTGGCACAGTTAGGCACTATGTGTAATGTCAATAGTTGTGCAATCGTACAGGACAATGGGCTCAGCGCTGCATTTACAATTGCCCATGAATTGGGACACGTGTAAGTTTATAGACTGATGGTGATGATTTTAGTCGTATTTACTATGATTGATAAAATTGTATTTTAGATTAAGTATGCCACACGATGATGACAATAAGTGTAAAGATTTTGGACAGCAAGACGGCATGCATAATGTCATGTCAAGAATGTTGGATCATAACTCGCATCCGTGGACCTGGTCGACTTGTAGTCGACATTTTTTGACCGAGTATTTAGAGTTAGTATTGAAGATGAAAATAATGAACAATGAATTGCAGTATAATTTAATATAACTATTTTAAAGGGCTGGAAACGGTAAATGCCTTCAAGACGATCCCAGCAAAGATTATCTTGAAATCGAAAACCAGACCCACGAAAACCATTTTCCTGGTGAAAACTATTCGGGAGACAAACAATGCGAACTGATTTACGGATCTGGATCAAAAATATGTTCCTATATGGTGAGTTATTAATTTAATATTAATGTTATTTATTTTACTTTATCTAATATAATTATGCTTTTAGCCGGTGTGTCAGAGATTATGGTGTACTACTGGTTCCGGTGAGAAAGATGGCTGTCGTACACAACATATGCCTTGGGCTGATGGAACACAATGCTGGAACAGTAAAAACTGGTGTCAGCAAGGTAAATGTGTGCCTAAAGATCGAAATGCGTTAAAACCAGTTGATGGTGGTTGGGGACCTTGGCAACCGTAAGTACATATTGACTTGATAAAAATCTATAAACTATTATATGAGTTGTGCAGATTGTAACTGTACCATTTTATTTGATGACTTTGATATCTTCTAAGAGACAAAGTGAACGTATATCATTTAATAAGGCTTACTATTATTATTATTATTAATATATTTATTTTTAATCGAATAAAATATGAATAACATAATATGGTATTTAGTTAATACGATTTAAAGTATACAATTACGTATAGAAAATTTATTTTTGATATAAGAACAAAAATAAAAAAAATTGGTATTGCCTTGAGAAGCCGCACTATCGATTGAAATATGGAAAAAATTCCTTGAGTTTTAATAATTTAGAACGTGATTATAATTTAAGAGCTTATAATGTTTCAATCATCATCGAATGCAATAATACTCATAACGTTATATAATAATAAATGTCGAATAATCGAGGACCTATATACATTTTTATAGTTATGGCGAGTGTACGAGAACATGCGGTGGAGGAGTGAAAAAGAGTTATAGAGATTGTACCGATCCACCGCCTTCAAATGGTGGAAAATATTGTACTGGAAAACGCGTCCGAGTGCGGAGTTGTGCGACGAACGACTGTCCGGTGGGCACTCCGGACTTCCGGTGAGTTTTTTCGTAGATATACTTTATCTAACTAAATGTAATACATTTCACACCAACGGAGACATAATCGGATTATTTGGGTTTTTTAGCGGTGAACAGTGTGCAATGTTTAATAACAATACATTCAATATAGCAGATCTTGAGCCAAATGTTCAGTGGCTTCCGAAGTATGGTGGATGTGAGTATATGATTTTAAAAATAATAGCCATAGGAAATAATCTATTTTCACCCACTATGGCATTTTTATCCAAACATTAAGGATAAACTTAGATGGTAATATATTATAAGACATTAAGACGTGTAGATAGTTACATAATATTATATCGCTTTAATATACTACTCATACTTCAATTCGATAAGAGCGAGTAACTTAAGTCCGAAATCGTTGGACGTAATTTGATCATAAATTATTTAAGTACATCGAAAAATTACGTCAGATTTGTGTTTTTTTCGTTTTTAATATGAATTACTGCAAAGTACTCTGTCGAGTTAATGTGTTTAAGTTCAGTTGCTTTTAATTTATTAACATGTAAGTACTTCACTTATATTAATAATAATAAATCTAAATAAAAACAGTAAAACAGAACGATAAACAAGATATTGTCAACAAAAATAATTTTTTTATGAAATTTAAATTGCACATATTATATAATAATATATTTTAATAAACATTAGTATTAGCAAAATCATTTTATTAATTATTTATAATTGTATGTTTGATAAGTTTTCAGAGTTCATAATAAAAAAAACGTTGAAAACTAAGAATTAATAATATTTTAAATTCTGAGCGGAGTGATGTTTTATTTGTTATAATAAAATGGTGTGGTATTATTTATTTATTTTTGCTATCACATTTCAATGTTGTAAATCGGTTGGATTTTCAACTTTAACTAAGGAAATTAAACCGAATCTGTAATTTGGGAAGTCGATATTAAAAATTAGACTGCTTCTATTTTCTAAAAATAATCGGAAAATCCGAGCAAATTCAGGGAAAATCTATTGATGTCGAAAAAATCAATTCTTTGTGATTCGAAAATGAATAATTCCATATTTATTTATAATATAATTTTCTATACAGGATTTGAATATTAAAATATTTGATTTGTTGTTTTATGTATATAGACATAGGGAATCTTCGATTTTTTCCGTTTTATGTGTATAATATAATAATTGTTTTATGTGATTATATAAATGTAAAACAAAAATTCCTTAATCGGGAAATGTGTTAAGTACTGGAAATTAAAAAAAATATATTTCATCATACGAACACACACACTTTTATGAGTTCAAGATCAATTATTAACAATTTTTAGACATTTGTCGTAAAATAAATGATTGCTCTGCAATACAACTCATACTCATCATATACGTTATACTCGACTAGTCGAAACTCACATTATACGGCATAATATTATAAAGACTTCCCGGGGTTTTTCAATTTAAAATCGGTGCTCAGACGTTAACAGGCGTCGAGTGCATATTATTATACTACGCTCGACATCTCCGCGGTATTTGACTTTTTTCTCTTAACGAATATCCACAATTTCGTTTCGTTCGTTCCAAAACGTCGTTTCGGCATCCATAATAATATCATAGTTACCCACCTAGGTCACCTGACCCACCCACCAGTTATCATCCCCGCTCAATGTACATCGATTATTGCCTATATTGTACATATAATGTTGCTTGTACTAATCACTGTCGTTTCGTCGGTGCAGACGACGAAGAACGGTGCCGGCTGTTCTGCCGCGTGGCCGCGTCCACCGCCTACTATCAGCTAAAGGAAAAGGTAGTGGACGGCACGCCGTGCGCCCCTGACAAGTACGACATATGCGTGAACGGCATGTGCGAGAAGGCGGGCTGCGACCACGTTCTGGGTTCGGACAGCCAGCTTGACCTGTGCGGCGTGTGCGGCGGCAACAACTCCAGCTGTCAGCAGGTGGTCGGCACGCACAACAGCAGCGCGCCCAACGGCTACTCAAAGGTATTGCGCATCCCGGCCGGGTCGTCCAACCTGGACATCCGGCAGCACGGCCACAACGGGTCCAGCAAGGACGACAATTACCTGGCCCTGGTGGACAGCGTCACCGGCGAGTACGTGCTCAACGGCAACTACGTGCTGAGCACGTTCAACAAGGTCATCGTGTACGGCGGCACGGTCATCGAGTACAGCGGGTCGGACGCGCCCGTCGAGCGCATCAACTCGTCCAGGCCGCTCAACAAAGACGTCACCGTCGAGGTACGTTATACGGCACGAACAATAATATTATATCTTGTCCGTCCCGCACGCGGAAGGTTGTGTAGCGAAGTAAGCGGTGAACGACGTTCCGCTGCAGAAACGGGGCTTGGGACTTGTGAGAAGGGGGCGTGATTTCTGTGATTTAATTTCATTGAAATTTATATCAATTATTTTAGTGTGATAAAATTATATGGTTTTTAACGTACCCGTACGTATCGGTTATTTATGACGAGGGCCTTTAAACGGTAATACCGATAACCGACTTACCCTCTGTGTATGTCTTGAGTGGGATTGAATTCTGGTAAATGGCTTAAAACACCGTGATATACATATTACCACGGCAGAGTTTGAATTTACCGTTATTTAAACGGGGATCACTCGATTACGGCCTAGGTAAGTGGTATATTACTTGCTTTATGAATACAAAAAAATAAATGTTTTCTCTAGAAACCTGTTGTCTTAATATGTTCTAAAAAAATGTATAAAATACATAGTTACATAACTCTGAAGAGTTTCAAAAATGTTTTTATAACAGTAGATGTTTAGATTATATCAATTTCAACTATATATTTTATAAAAAATAACACGAGTTAACTATGAAAAAAAATGTTAAATACATCTCAAGTCGCAGCATAACAAAGTACTTTAAATATAAACTTAAAAGTAGAAAAATAAAATCAAATACGCACCATGGATAATATTTATGTATGCAAAGAAAAATACAGTGCAGTATGATTTTTATGATTTTACATTTTTTACTATATTTTGAATTGACGACATGATAATGGAGAAAACGTAAAAAGAAATATGCATTTTTAAAATGTAAACTATTGTCGGATATATATTTTTATTTATTTTTTATTCGATAAACGTTTTACATAATATTACGTATCACAAAGTGTTGAATGTTTTTAAATTGCAGCAAGAATAAATATATTTTTTTATAATTAATGATTTAAAATTGTATTATAAAAAAAGTTATAAAATTCGTAGTAAAAATTATAAATATTAAAAATGTTCATACGACAAATTAAATATATTATATAAAAAAAAAACAACAAAATGTTCTCTATAGATTAACATTTTAAATCCACGCAATCACCGCGAAATCATATAAATCACATCCAATCGAATTCATCTTATTAACTTACTTTTCAAACGGAAACAAGTAAATGTATGAAGACCCGCGGGCCGCAACCATCGCTATATTTTTAGACAAAAATATTATGAAATCGATATAGGATTTCGTGTCGTTTGCTTTAACGATAGTTTGTTTTGTTTCCTCAGTTGTTGTCGATCGGAAACTCGTACGCTCCGGATATTGTATATCAATACACTGTGATGCGAGACGAACGGGACGTCTACGTATGGGCATTGACCGACGAATGGGGACAGTGCGATAAGATATGCTCAGGTATGGATGGCGTCACGTGCAATAATGATATAACCTATTGTTTATTTTTGCCGACGAATGTTGTGTTTTGCTATAATTGATTTTGCGTGATTCAGGTGAACAGACGAAGATTTACGTGTGCATCAGAAAAGAAACCGGCGAAGAAGCCCGAGGTTATTGTAGCGAACACGATGCACCCCGCACGAAAAAGCAACCGTGCAATCTCCATTGTACAATCAAGTACTTGACCATATTTATTTATTTATTTATGTACAACTACACTGTGCCAATGTATACCGATTATATATCGTGTTATTTTTTGTTTACCTAGTGTAAACGAATTGGCGGTGTAAGATTTATGTAATTATTTTAATACCAAAATATTATTTTTTTACAGATGGAAGACAGTAAGTCAGTCTGAATGTTCCGCCCAGTGCGGCCCGGGCACAAGGACGCAGAGCGTTGTGTGCGTTCAGGAGTACGAAAAACGAGCACCTTCTCAAATAGCAGATACTATGTGTTCTCATTTACCAAAACCTTCCAATACTATTCCCTGTGACGGAAAATGTTTGGAATCGAAATGGTCGTTCACAGAATGGACTCCCGTAAGATGAACTTTTTTCACGAGGCTTATTTTTTTTTTTTAACAAGCAGGTTGTATACATATATAGCTCTTAGTCATTTTTCAGTTTTAAACGATTTATCGGTATTTGTTTCAATTACTACTTTTAAGTTTTAAGTGCTATAACACCTACATATTTTATTATAAACTTGCCTTATTCTCCTGTATTCTTTGAGTGGTCTTACTTCTTTTTTTTTAGAATTGTGCCAGTATAATAATTATTATTAGAATTTTGTTTAAATTTTATAATATGTTAAGGCACTTTTTCTCTAGCAATCTTTTACGCCTTAATTATATTTTACATAATAACAAAATATGTAATTACGCCTATTTATTTCTTAAGCTGGTTCAATACCATAAGTGTTTTTATTTTGACTATATTTCTATTTTGTTGTACCTAATATTAATATAACTACTAATTAAAATGCATTATTGTTTCCTTCAACGTTCATTTTAATTTATGAGTTTTGTATTACTTTCCTTGATAACTTCAACAATAACATTATCATAATAATTTCAGATTGAAATAATATTATTCGTGTAATTATATATTATTTATTATTTTGTCTAGTGTTCTAAAACCTGCGGGTCAGGCGTTCAGCACAGGGAAGCGCACTGCGTGAATGACAATGGTGAACCAAGAGACGAGGCGTCGTGTAATGACAGTGAGAAAATAATTACAAGAGTGTGTGGGACAGATAAATGTCCTCAGTGGTCCGTCGGAGAATGGTCATCGGTAAGGGTTGATTTAGAATAATTATATTTTTTAATTTACACAACTTGTGTGTTTAATATTAGTGCTCGGTGACTTGTGGTGAAGGGCAAATCGAGCGTTCTGTGTGGTGCCGCACGGACAATGGTAGAGTGTTAGCTCCAGAATATTGTGGTTCAAATATGCCAGCTACTAAAGAAACGTGTTCTATGAACCCATGTCCAGCTTGGACAACTGGTCTTTGGTCTCAGGTAAATATATTTTTACAATTATTTTAACATGCTATATTTCTCCTTCTCTTATTTTAGATTTTCAACAGTAGATAGTTGACAAAAAATAAGTTAGTATAATAATATTTTGTAAAATAATAAAAAAATTCACTTATGTATAGGCAAAACACTAAATTAAAAAATAGGATTAATTGATATTATTTGTATTAATTTAAAATTATTGTAAAATAAAAATTGAATTTACTCGATTTGGAATTTTCCGAAAAAAGTATTTAAAATGATAACATATAAATTACAATACATTTCGATGTAAATGATATACGCTGTTTAAATTTTTAACACACATTTTTTAACTTTTGAGAATACATTGAAATTAATCTTTTTTTTTTTAAAAAATTACTGTCTAACCAAACAAATCGTTGAAAAATAAATAGTTTATTACAAGTAAAACACATATGAAATCTTTTTAGTTCTCAACACGTACAAAATGTCGTATGGTATTCATATTTTTAATGCAACAGCATATGTTTCACATTTGTTAAAACAGACACTAATTTTTATGTAAAATATTATTTTTACAAAAATGAATTATTAATATTTATCTTAATGCTCTATAAATATTATATAAATGTCGGTAAAATAGAAGTACTTATATATTTTAAACTTGTCATCAGTTACTGTTATTTCTATAAATTAGTTGTATCAAATAAATTATAATAACTAAATAACAAACATCACGACATAATGAGTTTTTTTTTTCAGTGTTCTGTTACATGTGGCATTGGGATAGTGAGACGTATGGTACGATGTAATGTACCAGATGAATCTGCATGCGCACTGATCGCGAAACCACTCGAAGAAGAAAAATGCATTTTACACCCATGCCCAGCAGGTGTAGACGACGAGATATATGAAAATGAAATTCTGAGTAATGGCGGTGCACATGACACAAAATTTATACAGAGCAACAAGTTCTATACATGGCGAACAGATCACTGGTCAAGTGTAAGTTACCATAAACTAACAGCGGTCTGATCAATTTTTTCATTATACAATTATTATAGTTATTTACAATTATAAAATTTGATCGATTTGACGACATTGATGCAATGATGTAATAATAATATGTGGGTTTTATTAAATTTGTATACATTTATTTCACTTTCAGTGTTCAGCTTCGTGCGGTAACGGTTATAGAAGGCGAACTATTGACTGCATTAATACTATCAGCGCCAAGCCGGTTTCGTGGAACCTTTGTAAAGCAAAGAATCAACCGAAACGTGTTGAAGTATGCATCGCTCCGATGTGCGTTACTTGGCGGGCCGACGAATGGAAAGAATGTTCGGCTGAATGTGGAAAAGTATATACATATCATAATATTTAAATAAATACTTTTGTGTTTTAAGAGAGTGAACAAATAAAATAACCGTGT
Source organism: Aphis craccivora (assembly GCA_009835225.1). NCBI lineage: Eukaryota > Metazoa > Arthropoda > Insecta > Hemiptera > Aphididae > Aphis > Aphis craccivora. The sequence continues at coordinate 11,911 of VUJU01000203.1, read as the reverse complement.
GTCGTATTATATTTAAACTCAAATCGTTAATTTTAGGGTTTTGAGGAGCGCGAAGTGACTTGTGTATCTTCAGTCAGTGGTAAACTCGTGGACGAAACCCATTGCGTAGTCCATAAAGAAAAACCTGAAGCCCGAAGATTGTGCGAGAGCCATAAAAGCTGTAAGCCAGTGTCGACGTGGAGAACTGGACCGTGGGGAGAAGTAAGCATACTTGTCACTTATCTGCGATTGAATATTATATAAACATATTTAATTCCAATAATCACACACTATAAATAAATAAACCCACGCTATATTTTATATCTACCTACTGCATTTTCTTTCCTAAACGCTTGTTTGGACAAGCCCAATACTTACACAATACACTATTCCACTATTACATTATTCCAGTGTTCGGAAGTGTGTGGAGGTGGCATAAAAGAAAGGAAAGTGGTATGTCAACCATTTGACGGGACAAGAGAACTATTTGACGAAGAAATGTGCGTGGATCCTAAACCGTCATCTTCAGTTCCATGTAACGAACATCCGTGTAAAAGTCAACCTTCATACGTTACAATAGCCTGGAACTTTGGGGAGTGGTCAAAGGTAAAATTTATTTGAATTATTTACGTTTTACTATAATCATACATGATTATGGTGATTATTTAAACATTTTCAATTGTATATAATTAAAACAATATTCTAAAATATAAACATATAAACATATAATTTTTTTTTTTTGTGAAGACACAAGAGTCGGCTTTTTATTTATTTCTAAATAAATATTGAACTTGATTTGATGTATTATTAAATTAAAATAGTTTAACTCAAATATAGATAAATTTAAAAAAAAAAAAAAAGGAAACGGATAGAGCTGGGGCTTTTGTAGGAATTTCATATTTTTCAAATACCTAGTAATTAAATTAAAACTTACTGATAAGTGATATTGGTAAAAAAAATGTTTCATTGAGCCAAAAATTTAGAAACACTTTTTTTGCTATTAATTAGTGCATGTTCTGATATAATTGCATGTTTTTAATATTATATTTTGATATCTATCTTTTTTATGTTTTAAAAGTAAGAAAATTGTACTGTGTATCTGCAAAAGTTTTGATTAATTATTTATTGTAATATAAGATCTTATGCTTAGTAGTAGCTAGTTCTCAAGTTAACTTTAAAGATCTTAAGTTTATTACAAAGATTATATTCTGCTGATTTTAAATTTCAATAAATTTGTTACACCTAACTACCCAATTTTACATTTTTCATACATAATACATTATAGTCATTTAAATATTTGTTCAATTTTTCATATTTTTTTAAAATTTTGTTTAAAGATATTACGCCTTTAACTTACGTATGATAAATTACATATTTTATAAGTATATTCTAATAATTTCAAAATGATTTTGAAAATATGAGAATTTTTATATTCCTAGGCTGTTAAAAATAATAGGTACATAAAAAATAACTGTAAGACAGAATATGGCACGTTTATAATAAGTGATAAATTGTAGTTGTAGTATTATCTTTACAAGGTATTTTGTTATACTCTATTAATAATTAATAAATCGTTCTACGTGCTCAAATGTGGTTTGCCTAATGTATACTATAGCTTAAATAAATATTATATATCTATTTGCGATTGTTTTTATTCAATATTTAACGATTCGTTCAATTACTTTAATATAAACTTGCAAATTGAATGTCTTTATTATAATATTATAATATTTAAGCAAACAAAAACAATTTAAGCATGGCCTATTAAAGATATAACTGATCATGTTTAGTTAAAGATGCACAGACCACAGGACGTTAAAAAAAATAACTTGTTTCTAGTCGTTCCTAGAAATAAAATCAATTCTTTGACATAATTGAAAATAAAATAATAAATCTATACATATATATGCATAATAATACCCATCTACCTTAATAAAATAACAAGTTTTTAAAAGTCAAATTGAAATAATATATTCTAATACGCTAAATTAAAGAAATTATCCGAACGTTTATCCAGAAATTGTATATAAATATCTATATATTATGTATAATGTATATGAATATAGATTTTTAGTTAATGTATTATCATTATGTAGATACTTGCACGTGTAATGAATATTGTTCTAAACTAAACACGAAAACGTCATAAAACACATTTACATGCAATAATATCTAAAATATGCTAAATTATTTAAAGTGAAATGAAAACATTTAAAATAGCATTATAGCATGGTAATAAATTGGTATCTTATTTGTTATGTGTGTTCCCGATGAAATTGATAGAAAAGTACTTACGTATAAAATTAGACATATACCCAGTTACTTAATTTCACTGAAAGGATTGATACAAAAATAATCAAATTTTTACAAACCCAGTTACAAACCGGAAATAATTTTCAATGCAATAAATTGATCAAAGTTTGTATAATAAATCAAAAGAGTTAATTAAAAATCAATGATCATCCATTTAATATAGTGTTATGAATATTATAATTCCACCATTGAACAATGAATCCCAAATAATTAATTTTTCCAAGTTTCCAACACTGTAAATAATTGACACAACTCTACTAAAAAAATATATATATATATCAATTTATAGAATTGGCACAATAGGTACCTTCTTAACTAAGAATCAAACCTATTAAAAAGTACAGTATGACAGATATTAAGTATTATAAAAGAGTGGATCAGTAAATTGATAGGTGATAATATATCGCATATTGACGAGTCACAGTTGACATTTTATCACGGTTCTTCTTATTGGTATACTATATTCGAGAGATGAATTAAAACAATAATAACGAATTTTTAGCCGATCAAAAATCTTACAAGGTCGCGTACCCACTGACTGATATTAAGTATTAAGCCCACTGCACATGAACACTGTTATAGTATTAATCAAAAACGAATTCATAAAATTTATTTCAATAACAGCAGTGAGTATTCCTAGCTCTCTGCTAAAAAATAACATATTACGATTCAAGACTTGATAGATTTATCTTGATTACATATTATTACATAGACACTGTGAGACGAAACATTTCGAAATCTTTGCTTTAGGTTCAACTTGAATTAACAGCAATTAACACGTTTTACATAGGTGTTAAAATATATCAATATTTAATATGTTATAATATAGTGATTTGGATCATTAACCGTAATAATTATCAAATTATATTATGGTAAAGTATTAATACATAATATTTTTATTCTGTCTTGAATTATTTTAAGATAAATATATTTATTTTTATGTTATGTAAGTAGTTAATAGTTATTATGGTGATAAAATAAATTAATGACATAAACAGAACATATTTAGGTATACTAATAGTTATATAGTTAAGTGCACGTATGTTATAGTTGTTTCATCATTCATAAATATATAGAATGATGCAATTTTTCTTTTTTAATGTGTTAATTTGCATTTTTATTTTTTTTTTGATGAATAAAAAAAATTCCATAAATGTATTTTTGATTAATAAATATTAATTTTGTTTCCACAAATGTTAATAAAACAATATCGGATGATTTAGATGTTCTAAAATTAAAAGTAAATCATACATTTTATAAGAAGTTGAACAATTCAAAAAATATTAATCTTGATGAAATAGTTAGCATAACAGTTACATAATATATTGAAAACAGAATTTAAGTAATTTGATTTCAGTAAATCAAAAATTAAACAAAAATATTTATAGTAATTGCAATAGGTTACCAAATATCAATATGCACTAGTGGATTTGACAATGTTACATTACTTGTCAAAATATTAAGAATTTGTTAATAATACGTTATCACAATTATAATGATAACTAAATCTTAATGGAAAATTTGTTAATATTATAATTTACATAATCGCCAAAATCTTAAAAATAGAACTGTTTTCTATCTAAATTAAATTAATTGTGCCAGAACATTAAACTAGAAAAAAGGCGCGGGCCCAGTTGTCATATTCGGAAGAAACGTGGGACCCAACTAACTAGATAATATTATAATCGTTGGCGACACGTTGTCGCATTACGTCATGTCATATCATCATTATTCGGATAAGGTCGAATTGCACTTATTTCTGTCGAATTGCACTCTGGTTCAAAAATGGTAATGTTCGAATTGCAATCGTTCCAATCATTATAATAAAAAACCTATTCATTAAGTAATGATCTTATGAATAATTTATATTTTTAATAACTAAAAATTAAAATGTATTATTTTTATTAAAATAATAATGCTAGCTATAATTTAAAAACAACAATATATAGGAAAGATCACTTTATGATCGTATTCAATTCTCGGTTATTAAACGTATTTTTGTTATTTATTTATATATTTTAATACAACAAAATAAATTATAACTTAACATAACCTTTATATTTTTGTACTCGTATGTTATACATTTATTCTATAGGTACTGCATTTTAATTAGTAGTTAGATTCATATCAACAACCAACTGGTTATGACTATAATGGACGAATACAACGGGTATTTAAATGGTGTTCTGAATTTATGTTTACCTATATACCCAAAACGATTTCTACTATAGCGAAATGTCTAAATGTTACGATTTGAAAATCGCATAGGTAGTTACCGTTTAATAGGTATAATATAAAGATATGTAGGAAAATATGCATTCACGTTGATAACGAGATATTATTGACGTCGCGTAATAACTTCAACACTATCGAGTGCAATCTATTAAAAAATTACCGGTTTTTGACCCGAGTGCAATTCGAACATTTCAGTTTGGCAATAACAGGATTGTTGCAGTTCTCCTCCACCACACGCAAACCAAATTATTTCTGAACGCGATTTTTTTTTTTTGTATCTCTAAAACACCTTTAATTTTACCTGACATGCAATTAACGTTTTGTGTATCTGTTTGTTCGCGTACAGTGCAACGTGACGTGCGGCAAAGGACACCAACATAGGCAGGTGCAGTGCCAGAACAACGACGGTGCAATACTGGCGGCCGCGCAGTGCGACGGTCTGGAAAAACCGGCGGCCGTGCAACCGTGCAGGACGTTCGTGCCGTGCGCCAAACCTGCGGCCCCGGTCAGCACGACGACGGCGCCGGCCGCGACGACCACACCGGCCGCGGTGGCGTACAAGTGGAAAACGTCACAGTGGTCGGCCTGTTCGGTGACGTGTGGCCCGGGCACGCAGAACAGGCGGGTGAGCTGCCGACGACACGGCGGCCCGGAACCGCAGGGCAGGGACACGGGGGCCGACGACCGGCGGTGCGAGGTGGCCGCGGGCCGACAGCCGGCCGCGCAGAGACCGTGCCCGCAACAGCGGCCGTGCGTCTCGGCCACTTCGGTGGCGGCCACAGCCGCGGCCACGACGGCCGTCGACGATTACGGCTGGCTGCCGGACGAGTGGCGCGAGTGTTCGCACACGTGCGGCAAGAAGGGCCGGCAGACGAGGCGGGTGTTCTGCTTCCACAGGGCGGCCGCCAAGAAGGTGCGCCGCAAGCACTGCGACTGGGCCGCCCGTCCGCCCAGGAAGCGCAAGTGCAACCAGCGCCGGTGCGCCGGTCACTCGTCCTGCGCCGACGTCCTGAACAAACAGGATCCGCACGCCGGTGCCGCCGCCGTGCTCGAGGACAAGGAGTACGTCATCAACGTGCTCGGGCGCAACGTGTCCGTGTACTGTCACGGCATGCGATCCGGCAATCCCGCCGAGTATCTGACGTTGCCCAAGGCTACCGAAAACTATTCCGAGATCTACGGACAGAGGTAAAAATATGTCGACTGACAAAACGCTCGTTGCGCTTGTAATTTGTACTGATCGACGTCGTATAGGTATAGTTCTAACGTCTTCAGCTGTTTAACTACCGAGCACTATCTGTTGGAGATAAGATAATACCTGATTATGATATAATATTATAATTAATTGTACAATGACATTGCGTGTACCCATTACCGTATTTCCGTTTCTCCCGGTCTCTCGGAATATTTTAAGTATTCGATCGATTTACGAATCAAACTTCAGTAAGTAGGTACTTTTATTGTAATATCCGTAGTGTCGTGTAAATACTGCGTGTAAAAGGGTAGTGATAGCTAACAATATTGTTTAATTTATTAAAATACGTAAGTCAATCGAAACGATATCGATTGAAGAAGTGTGAAATTTGCCATTCGCGAATTGTCACGCTGTTTTAAATAATACCATTTCTAAATTATATCTTCGTATAGACATATTAACACGTGTTGATTCAATTTCATTTTTCGTGAAAATGGATTAATATTATTTATCAAAAGCAAAAAAAAAAAAAGAATAGACACTATATTTTATATTTTCAAAGCTTTAGCCTGTAATTCAAGGTTAGGTAGGTTTTTCTGAGTAACGTGGACTGAGATTATGCTATACTTATTTTACTGAAGTCACAATAGTAACTGTTAAAATAGAACCTACACTAAATCACTCGCGTTACAATCAAACTGCCCGTCCCCGATTTGTGTTTACATGGTTTCCATCGCGTTTATATTTATATAAACACGCTTTCAACAATATCTATACCGTATTCAATTTCAACCAATATAGTTTGTTGACGTCACCGCGGTGAAGAGTTAGAGTAAACTTGCGCTTCGGCTTTATACTCGTACAATAATAATATTATACCTATTATGTTATGGTAACCTAAAAACACAAAGTCCATTTTAATCGATCGTGAGTTTTAACTTCCGTTGGTATGTTTACAGACTCAGAGAACCGAGCACGTGTCCGTACAACGGCGAACGCCTTTCATACTGTCCGTGTGACAATGTACCCGTTCCGTCGGCTGGACTGACTGTGTTCACGAAGATTCGTTTAAACATCACTTCGTTAAGAGTCGATTGTAAGTGATCTACACATATAATACATGATAAATGATCATAATATATAATAGTATAACAACCAATCTGTATAAAATATGAATTGGGCGTGAAACAATAATTGTAAATTCCAACATTACTCTGAATTTACTCTGTTTTGATGATTTGGGTTATTTTATTGAAAAGTGGTTTACTTAAAAAAAAATGTATAAATAATATATATATTATTTTTCTGGATTAATACCTTTTTTGTAGCTGGACAAATGTTTAGACATTTTTTAATTACACTTCTTCTGTGTACCTACATTATTATTAATTTAGATTACGTAGTTGATTTTTTTTTACTACTATTTTAATAATTATGGCATAGACCATAGACGTCATTGTTTCGCGCCTCTTGATGTTTAATAATATCATAAATAGGTGCATTTACATAATATTATTTTATCATTTATCTGCTTCAGTGGTGTTTAATAAATTTTCTTCGGGAATTTACAGCAAAGGATTTTACATTCTCCAAACAAATCAAAGGCAAACCTGTACCATACGGCGAAGCCGGTGATTGCTATAGTAACTCAAAGAGGGGTTGTCCACAGGGTCGGTTTAATATCGACTTGTCGGGCACCGGCATGAGAATATCGCATGATACCACCTGGGTGGGAAAAGGGTCAAACACGTCATTTTGGGTGAACAAGATAGAGGTAAGGATACTATTATTATATAATTATTATACGTATTTTATTTTATCATCGTGTAAATCTTTTCCTTTTTTTTTTATTTTACAAAATTCCTCTTTGTAATCATCATAAATACAGTGCGGATGATATTGCTTTTCGTATTTCTAAAAGTTACCCTCGACCAAACGTCACTTATTATCCCACTTCGTATCTATTATTACAAATAACAATAATGATCATAGTATACGACTGAAAACCACGCATATACTCGTATAACAAGTTGACGTGTTCTGTCGTCATTATGTTTTCATAAAAAAAATTAAGCTACACTGAGACAATCGACATTTTTTCTGTGTTCTCAACCGTGGTTAGGTACCACAGTGTGTTAATAATAATTATTATACTCCCTATTTATATTGTTTATTGTTCGTTTTTTTAAATTGTTTTTTCGTTTTTTATTTTGTTCTCGCTTCTCGATCCTTTCCTTAAACACTGTCCGGGCACGTCCAAAACGGTATAAAAATAACATTAATTCTCACAAATATTTACAGGATAACACGAAAATAGCCGGCAGATGCGGTGGATACTGCGGTACGTGTGTGCCGATTCAAGGGTTAATATTGGACGTGGTAACACCGTAACAACACAACAACACTATATATCGTTTATGAAATTAAATTAAATTAATTTTATATTATATTATGCGGCCAAAAGCGATCACGGTTGTACGTGGTGATCATCGAGCACAGTATTATTATTATTACTATAATATTATATAATACGCATACCTATAATAATGTAATATTAATATGTCTGACGGAGACTACTCTGATTACACGTACGGCGTTCACGATATTATTATTATTTATTATTATTATTATCGTCATGATAATTACTATTAGAGTTTTATGACATCGATTACCAAAATGGTCTGGAAAAGCGGAGACACGATTCGGACCGAATAATAGTAGGGCCATAAAACTAGGATATTTTATTTTTTATTTACACAGTTCGTTTATATTTTTTCATCATTACCAACAAAGACTACGGCGTGCCATTTATATCCATTATTATTATTATTATTATTACTATACTACCTATTAACTATACTAAAAGTGGATACTAGTGTTTTTTATGATTCACAGCTCCGATACTTTATTTTAACACTTAAATAATAATTACTGTTGAATATTTTCTGATAGGTTTATTATCTACGCAATAATTATACGAAATCGATTGTCGCTTCAAACGATCGAAATGCTTCTTTCCTTTTTAACGTTACTTTTTTCAACTCAATCAAATATGATTATACACGATTTTTAAAACTATATAGACAACGTACATATTATATCGACGCAATATCGTTTTTGAAAAGTATAGGTAATATGGTATAAGAATTTAAAAGATAATTTTATAGATTAAGATACATTTGTCCCTAATAACTATAATTATTAAGTATATTAACTAAGTACCTTACTATAGTTTTGACGAGTTTCAATTGCATATAATTAAGTCATTTAAAGTCGGTCTATGTGTGTTCAATTTAATTTAATTTTTGTATATTTTCCATGTTATTAAAATATAGTATGTGTGCATGTGCCTATACCACAATAAAGAAAAGGCATATTATTTGTAATAATTATAAATGGTCAGTATTAAGAACAATATTTTAATCTGATATGAACAAAGACTTCCTTTTTATTTTATTTATTATTTTTTTTTTATTTTTATTATTATTATTATTATTATTTTTTTTTGTTGATCTCTAGTCATAACATTTTCGTGGTTTGAACCACATTAACATAATATATAAATAGGTACATACATAGATATAATTATTTAAATTTATAGCTAAATTTTATACGTTTCCTTATACATAATTGATTTTATAATATAATGTATTTATCGTGCAAAATATTGTTTTATACTTAGATGCGTCCTTTTACAGGTTGAACAATAAATAGCTAGTGTTGTAATATAACCGAACTACATCGGTATAAAATATTTAAACACAATATAATATAATAATATTATATATTATATAATGTAATAATTAGGTAATTACATTACAATACAAATTATAAACGTAATTTATTTTTATTTTCGTTTAGTTACTCATAAAAATATAATAATAAAACTATCGGGAGTGACCAATTTACAGCTCACTTTTTATTTACAAAAACCAATATGTGTTTATAATTATTATGAGTATTGGTTTTTTTTTTAATACAAAGTTATTCATATTATTGTATAGAATTCAAATAAATAAACATGAATAATGAATTAAGTATAAAATAAAATTGTATAAAATGTATTTACAGTCATTTTGACTATTGATATCATTGTATTTATCTGCGTGGTTTGCGAATATATTCATGTTGGCTAATCCAACATGGATGTAACCAGTTGTGTTACTAACTATTATTTATTTATTTTATTTATTCAAGGGACTGGAGCAAAATTAATTTTACTGTTATTAACTCCAATAATAAAAATATTTATTTTGTCATTAATTAAAAATAAAACACAGATTTTGGATTTGAGTAGATATAATATTATACTGAACAAATGAATTATAATTAATAATTACTTGGGGTTGAGTGAAGTAAAATATAAAGTGTTTTTTTATGATATACCATATATAAGTTTTTGAAGTTAACAATACAACTACACAGCAGTTTTTAGTGTTGTATTAAGTAAGCTCAAACAACTTGTACACTTAAATTATTATTTTATTCAAATTTTGATATTAAGAATTTTTAAGTACGTATAAAACTTATATTAGTATCTCTATTAAATTACATAGTTTAATATAAACCTAAGTGTTATTGAAATTAATATTACCTATACGTAGTCTATTAGATAGGTAGGTACTTGAAATTTTTTTTATATATTAATACTTGTATTTTTCTAAATATTTTGTCTCTTAATATAGTTTTTCGTATACAATATCATTGAATTAAAATTAACATATCCATTACAGTAACCCACTCGACACATTTTATATCTACAATAGTGTACAGTACTCACTTTTCTACTTTTTTAAATTATAATAATATGCAAACTATATACATTTTTTTTCCAATAAAATTATATTTTTTGCTAGTCATTAAAATAATATGTGTACATTTAATTTTGACAAAAATACGTCACTTGTTAATCTTACTTCATTCTGTGAAATTGTTCTATGATACATTCAGAAGATTCTCAGCCATAGTTATTCTAACTAACTTATACCTAAAACCACATCTGGCTGTATAATCTTGAACAGTTAACATATGATACAGATCGAATTCGGTAGTACAGTTTATAGTATAATAAGCTAGTAGAGTTTGTGATTAGACAAAGAGTTTTCACTGGAATTTTGATATTTTTGTTTACTTAAGATTTTCGTCAGAGACCCATAATTGAATTTCATGTATCCATATTATGGGCTTGAGAAAAAGCTTATAAATACTTGAAAAGATGAGCTTAGATTATTTGTATGGTTAAGATTATGGAGTAAGGGTTTTTTTGTTTTTTATAGGTACGTTTATTTTTTCGTATTTAATGTAGAGATCAGGTGAGACACTAACACATCGGTAAAATGATATTTCTAGATATTTAGTTTTCTTTTATGGATTTGGTATTTTTTTTTCTATTAAAGAAGGTTGCATTTGCACGATTTTAATTTCTTAATGAAAAGGTTATATGTATATGTATTTGATTTATATTAGCTTAAATATACGGTGTTTATTCGAGTTTTACAAACCTATACACTACCATAGTTTATATGCACATTCTATAGCGGTTAAGTATAATTTCAATAAATTTAAAATAATTACCACAAAGGTATTTGTTCGGTACAAGGGTTGTCTTTTAAACAACCTCTGTCAAATATACAAAGGTGATTGATATGCGTTTTACCTTGACGCGCCACTTTTGTATAGTAATCCTTGAGAAACAAGCAACGTGTCTCGTCTGACGTAAAATGATGAGGCTGGAAAATATATATTCTTACCTGGATACTTAGACTTAGTATTACTTACTACTTATAAGCAAAAAAGAACCGTACCGGAAAATGTCATTACACTATACAATATATTTTACGGACTCGAATGGCGACTTATACGGTTTGAATAAAAATCGTCGAGTATCGAATTGAATAATTATAAACGATGAGAAAACCATCAGACCCAACGTTTTTTTTTTTATTATTATTATTAAAACACTTAAACTGAGTATATCGCAGTTACTCGATTGTTTTTAACGAAAACTACTGATATGATCGCAGTTTAATTTTTGTCACCTCGACCAATGTCCTGACCTGGTCAGTCAGTTATAATAATAGAATACTAATGTGCCGTAGCCGTCTTTTAACATTGCGTCCGTCGTGTTGTTTTATTTTCGACCAACCGTTTGCGCCCGCTTACGTTAAAACATTAAAATTATAATATATT